>JACBKR010001872.1:0-39228 GCA_014218235.1 Colocasia esculenta | reverse complement strand
TAAAGAGATTGAGTTACTGAAAATTGAACAGGAAGGTCACTATGAGGAAATGGATTGTATGAAAGAAAAATAAAAGAAAATGAAAAGGAAAAACAAACTCTAATTAAATCTGTTGAAACTCTTCAACATGAGAATCAAGAGATTCAGAAAGAGATGGAAAAAGCTCAAAAGGAACTGAAAGGAAAAACTGAAGATCTGTCAAGATTTGTAAAAGGAAAGTAAAATCTTGATGCTATTTTGGGAGTTAAAACAAATATAACAAGGCATGGGCTTGGATTTCAACCAGAAAATCAAAAGAAACTTGGAGAAAAATTGATCACATGTTTTGTTGATTGCAGCCCAAGTACAAGTAAACAAGTTCCAACTAAAAGCAAGGAATTGAAAAACAAACAAAAGACTTCAATTGTTCAACAAGTTAAGAAATCTGTCGACAGACCCAAAGAGACCTATCGACAGGCCTGGAAATATGCTGAAAAAATCGTGAAGCTATTTTGGGAGTTAAAACAAATATAACAAGGCATGGGCTTGGATTTCAACCAGAAAATCAAAAGAAACTTGGAGAAAAACTGATCACATGTTTTGTTGATTGCAGCCCAAGTACAAGTAAACAAGTTCCAACTAAAAGCAAGGAATTGAAAAACAAACAAAGACTTCAATTGTTCAACAAGTTAAGAAATCTGTCGACAGACCCAAAGAGACCTATCGACAGGCCTGGAAATATGCTGAAAAAAAAAGGAAGCCAACCAAGCAACAAAAAGGTCAGAAGCAATCACAAGCTCAACACAACAGCAAAAGAAATGCTATAAGTAAAAAACTCCATCATGCAACTGCTGTAAAAAACTTGGCATACTGAAAAAACATTGCTGGAATAATTTGAAACAAGTTGAAATGCAAACAAGTATAGATTCCAAAGCATTTACCTTTTGGCATGAATAAAAGATTGGGACCCAAAGTAATTTGGGTACCAAAACCTCTTGTCTGATCATCTATGCAGGAATACCTAGTAGCCCAAAATCAAAACAAGTGGTACATGGACAATGACTGCCCGAGGCACATGACAGGTGATAAGATAAATTTTGTTTGCTGGTGGAAAAAGATGGAGGTCAAGTTGTGTTGGAGAGGTAACAATAAGGCCAAATAACTGGCACAAATAAGGTAGGTAAGTATGCTTCCAACTCAATAGATAATGAGCTTTTAGTTGATGGTCTTAATCACAATCTTCTAAACATTAGTCAACTGTGTGATAGAGGCCATAAAGTCATTTTTGAGTCAGATGCATGCCAAATTGTGATAAAAGTTCAAGAAGTGTCAAGTTTTCTGGAAAAGAGTTGATAACAATTATCTAGTTGATTTAGATGAACCAGAAAACAAAAATTTGTGTCTTGGTGTAAATAAGCAGGATGAATTGTCTTTATGGCATCGTAGGCTAGGCCATGCAAGCTACAATGTTTTGCACAAGATCATGAGGATGAAACTGGTAAGTGGACTTCCTGAAATTCACTTCAATAAAAATGTGAGCTTTTGTGATGCATGTGCACAGGGGAAACAAACTAGGAATCATTCAAATCCAATGCACTCATAATCACTTCAAAACCATATGAGTTGTTGCACATGGACTTTTTTGGACCTACTAGAAACTGAGTCTCAATGGTAAATGCTTTGGGTTTGTCATTGTAAATGATTCTCTAGGTTTACTTGGTTTAAATTCCTACCTCACAAAAATGAAGTTCTGAAAATTTTTGAAGAATTTTTTAACAAGATTGAGCATGGCAACATAAACAAAATATGCTCAATCCGCACTGATCATGGGGGAGAGTTTGACAATAATTTTTTTTCTGATTTCTGCAGGAACCAAGGCATTGATCAGAAGTTTTCCTCTCCAAGGACTCCGGAACAAAATGGGGTAGTGGAGAGAAAGAACAGAACCTTGGTGGAAATGAACGCACTCTTCTGGTTGAAAGCCAACTCTCAAGGATTTTTGGGCAGAAGCAGTGAACACATCATGCTACATCCTCAATCGAGCCATGGAAGACCTGTGATGAAGAAAATCCCATATGAGCTCCTGAAAGGTAAGAAACCCAGTGTAGACACCCGTTTTTGGCCTATAAGTTGGGCATATTTCTTGTTCATATCATTGATGTCCCAAATTGGTCATCACTTTGGAGTCCTTCTTTGGCCCATCATGAGCCCATTCACCCTCAACTTCAAGCCCATTCTCAAGCCCATGGCCAAGATCCACTTGAAACATCAAAACTGTGCAATCTGCCCAATCCTGTGAACATGTCTTCACTTTGAGAGCTCATAACTTCCTCATTTCTAATCCAAATTGGCATATCATACTATCATTTTGTATCCCTCTGAGTCTAGAATCCAACGCAATAAACGCCTCATCAATCCGATGTCTGTGTATAGAGTTATGGCCCGTTTTGTGAGACCTACGCAGACTGTCTTATAGTCACGACCTGGTGCATGGTCGCGACCAGAACGCGGCCCCACGATCCGACGCGACAGCGCCTGCACGTAAACACGTTTTTACGTGATTTTCGGCTTATCCTTCCATCCTATAGCCTATCTAAAGTCCCTTTGAGTTGGATTACGACCCAAACCTCCTATCCTCATCCCTAGGGAGCCCCAAACCATCCAAACTCTAGATAGACTCTAGAATCTAGAACACCCACAACTTCGACTCTCTCTCTAACTCGGGATTGGACTCTATCTCTCTCTTCAACACATCCTAGGACTCTCTAGGGGATAGAGGAAGGCTACCACTATGAGGAGAGGTCTCTGGAGGCTCTACCCACGAGGTCACATCGTCCCCAAGGCAGAGGAGAAGCTGGACTTCCGGTTTTCCTTCTTTCTCTCTCCTCTTTCTCTCTTATATCGCTTCCAGGACAGCAGTGCTTGCACGACTTATGGAGATCGAACCAGGCATGATCTCTTCGAGGTTTCTTCATCAAAGTTACTCTCCCCAGAGCCCTCTCAACCTCGAAGTGGAATCACGTCGATTGGTGGCTTGTGCAAAAAGTTACAGCAGATTGATCTTCACTTTCTCTCTCATATCGAGATCTGCACATGCGGGATTATCGTCTCTTCCACAGCTCAAACCAGGCCGGATCTCTTCAATATGTCTTCATGAAAAGTTGTTCATGACAACCTCCTCTCCGACCTCCAACTAGAATCACATCAAACGGGGCAGTATCTGTTTAGTTGTGATTTTTATTTTCTTTTCCACGTTTTACACATGTATGCATGAGTTAGGATTCCTCTCCCTCTTCCATGATTTCCCCCATGCATATTCCTCCCCATGTTTTCCTACTACCCAAGGGGTTTAAAAACCACCCCCAAGTTCGTTACCTCCATGCCCACATTTCTTTCATTTAAGAATAGCTACTACACTTAAACTAGTCTGACAGGGGTTTTATTTTTTTTTCGTTGTTTTGGCAGGCACCCAAGCGAAGATCCACGAGGGCTCTCATCCTCCGACCGGCTGGAGGATGGGAAGGAGGGTCCATCCATCATCTCCCGCACAGAAGAGAACGCGACGGTTGTAGGGTGACGCGACAAGAGACGCGTCAGCTAGGGGTGACGCGATATCAGCACTGTCGCGGCAACCATGACTGTCGCGACATAAGGTACACCCCCGTTCTCTCTCCTTTTCCTAGAGTAGTTAGCCCAGACATTTCTCTTCTCATTAGGCAACTATCTAGGTGGCGATCACATCCTATTTCCATGCTATCACATTTGATATCATGTCTGTGTTGAGGGGGGTACAATCCTGTGATTACACCTTTGGCGATCACGGTGGGACCTTCAGTGCTACCCTCGTAGTTTTGTTTGCCTACTTGCCATGTTTTTCTCCTTTGTTTACTCTCTTAGTACCTTGTTAGTCTTTTATTCCTTGTTTCTTGTGTTTTTTGGCGCTCGGTTTGTGTCGCGGCGTATCACGGTGACGCGACCATATCGCGTCGCCTAGAGAAGAACGATAATAGGTATGCGTTTCTTCCTTGTTTATTTACATCTCCTGATTCTGTGAGTTCATGTATGTCTGGATCATTGCTTCCCTGCCATGTTGTCGTGTTTCTGTCTCTTAGAATACTGCTAGGGTTCGGATTTTCCGTTCTTTTCCTTGTAAGTTTTCGGATCAGGTCGCGGTTTAATCTTGCGGACGCGACAGGGTCGCGTCGTGGATCATCGTCGCGTAACATGTATGCTTTGTATGTTACTGCTTTCATCCATGAATCGGGTTCTGATGCTCCATGATCCATGCTGTATTAATTTAGTGATTTTGTACTCTTATCATCTCTTAGGTAGTCTGTTTGAGTCTGTGTGTGTGACTTACTTTGTTCTCAGGCGTCTGTAGTATCGCGCAGCGCGCCATGTCGCGATAGGGTCGCGGTGTACACGAACGCCGCGACTCTGCCCGAGAGCTTGTTTGTCACCCGGTTGAGCTCATTTCTTACTCTTGCACACATTTGGGCACTTAGGCCCCTTGCATACGCTATTCATCCCAGTTATCAGGTTCCCCTTGGTTGAGTGAGCCCTCTCACCTACGAGCACTCGTAGGCTGACTCGGGCCCACCTTTCGAGGACCTCTGTAAGTCCTCGTGACCGTACGCACGTTGTGGTTCACTGGGCCGGTTGTACCGTTGCACCCCTAGTTCGAGCCATCTCCCGGTCAGTTGTGTGCCCCCCTTAGTATCACCGGAGTACTTGAGTTCATACCCTTAGGGTCTTCTTTAGCCGAGTGTGTTTCAATTAAATCAATCCATTAAAAGGCTAAGTGATAATCCTAAAATCCTAACGCATATCATGTTAACTTGGGTGTTTGCTTGAGAACCTTTCTCGTCCCCTTTCTTGTGTGATTGTAACTGTTGTTTCCCCCTTATTTGTATCTTAGTGTATCCTTTATTTCCCTATTTTCATCCTCTCATGGCTCCTTTCCACTTTACCTATCCCCACCTTCCCTCCTCATGTAGACCCCTTGTCTCACGAGTATATTCCAAATTCGGCCCAGCCCAAGGCCCATCGGGCCAATGAGAGTGCCCATTCCCGATCTATTATGCGCCATCTCTTCTAATGAGGCCGCTGAATTGGAGCGCCTCCTGTTGAAATGGGCCCTGACCAGGCCCGCGAATTGTTGTCCGCTTTTGCTCTACGATCTCTTCCAAGACGGGCCCAACAGGCCCACATTATCCTGCTCATTCTAGATCCCCTCACGTTGTCACTCCCGGATCGAGCCACCCTTCCGTTCAGTCCACATCGTTGCAACACCGGCCATTATGCTTAATCTGGCCCGGACCTTGACTCTCGATTCCGCTCTCATTCCCATGGCTGCCCCTCGCTATCCACAAGCCACTTCGTTAGGACTTCAATCCGAGTTTGAATCCATGAAGCGAGAGCAGCAAACTTGCAAGAGGCAGTTAAAACCAAAACGTCCTTCAAAGATACTCTCCTGATTTCCGTGGTCTCCGGATCCTCTACCTTCTCAGCTCCTTGTTTATCGCAAATACAATGGAGCCGGGAGACCCTACATCCATCTGAAGGAGTTCCTCTATAAGTCGGTGTCCTATCAAACATGATCGCCGCTTATTGGCTTATCTTTTTAGGCGGTCCATTAGATGGGCCCGCTCATGAGTGGTTTTTATTCCTTGCCTCCCGATGAAGTGAAGATTTTGAAGTTGTCAAGGCCAGATTCATGCAGCAATATCAAGACCGGGCAGGCCCGAGTATTCAATGACCGAGCTGGTGGCTGAGCAGATGAAGCCGATGAAGATTTTCAACCTATGCAGACTGGTGGCGTCAAATGTCCACGCATGTCATAATGCACATCCCGGAAGATGAGAAAATCAAGCTCATCATTGCCAATGCTGCAACACCCATGTACCGCCACATCCTAGCTATGAACGACATCACATCTATGCAACAGTTATACAACCGGGCTCGCTTGTTTAAAGCCCAACTCATGACTCTCCCATGCCATCCTTGTTGAGGTCAACAACCCAGTTGCACATTCCAAGGGCCCACTTATGGGGAGTCCAAACCCAGGCCCAAGTTGATGCCATCCACCACCCTATGTCTACCCACTCCGCTAATCATTATACACCTACACCTCCACAAGAACAACCACCTCGCTCGTGCCACCGCACCAACTTCCAATACTCATCCATCCCGACATCCACTTGGCCCACAAAGCAAGCCCTTTATCATCCGTTGCCAGAGTCTCTCCTTGATGTCTTCACAGCCCTGATGTTCCTCATGCATTACAACTCCCTCCAGAAAAGCCAAGCTGGGACATGACAGTGAATCGATCAGAATATGCTTATAGGATTGCCATCCGGGGCATACAGTCGCAAACTGCTGCGAATTCCGGGATGTGATCTATAATCTAGAGCACAAGAAGATTGGGCAGAAATGCACAGGCTCATCCTACATTGTCAAGAAAAGAGAGCGGCACAAGGCCAGGGGCAGTAGTCCTCTCCACCACAGGCAGCGAACAGCCGCCCGAGCAACCAGCAGGCAACAAAGACAGCCAGCACAAGCATCAAGGCAGTCGTCATCTCCACCAGTTCAAGGCCGACGGCACCTCTTCACTTATTCCTCAAAGTGCACCACCCGCTCCGTCACAACCTCAACAACCCCCTCCACCAACCCTTGCTCAGGCTATCACCACCACACCTACCGCATCGCACCCTGATGACAAGCTGTTAGCTCGACCCATGTGTTGGTGCGCTGTCAGTCATCTCCACCAACTCCGCAAACCACTAATCCTCCACTCCTGCCAACCCTCCATCTTTACCCCTCACCATCATCTCCACCCCACTACCACTTGCAAC
Organism: Colocasia esculenta; assembly: GCA_014218235.1. Lineage (NCBI taxonomy): Eukaryota > Viridiplantae > Streptophyta > Magnoliopsida > Alismatales > Araceae > Colocasia > Colocasia esculenta. The sequence goes on along the minus strand of JACBKR010001872.1, from coordinate 32,395 downwards.
TGAGCAAGCCATTACCGCCACACCAAGGCTCGAGCAAGCTCCGCTCACCTCTGAGCCGAGCAAGAGTTCTACTCCCAAGAGTAAGGCCGCTTCAGCCTCTGAGTTGGAGAAGAGCTCTCTCCGCACGAGCCTATCCTTGCCAATCCAACACCTCACATCAAGCCCTCTACATCCGACGATCCACCATAGCCACCATACATCCCATAACCACATCCCAATGGAGCGGGGGTGCATCACCAGCAGATGCCTGGAAATTACTTCCCCAATGCAAGATGGACTGAGTGAAGGTTAGCCAGTTCCGGTCATGTGTTTCGACCCTTACAACTACATCAGTCGCATGCCGGTCTGTGTCCTTATCTCAGGCACAATTCGGGAAGGATGAGCCTTCATCTCCTCAGAAGAACACTGTCAAAAAGAGTTCCCAGGCCCTAGTGCCAGCCAGGTCCAAGCGGAGACGGTAGCCATTACGTTGCTTTTGGAAATGCTACCATGATGCCCTCATCACTCCTCGCTCAGTTATATTGCGAATGGCTAGTCAAGAGAAGGATTCTTTAAAATGTCGTGCTATCTCACGCGGCTGCTAAGACTATCATGACATCAGTTGTCACTCAAGAGGCAAGAAGTCACGCTGCCCGAAGCATCCAAAGCCCTCCTTGTCGTGTTTCAACCTGACCACGGGCCATTGCTATGTCACCAAGAACACTCAAGGTTTTGCCAAGGGTCCTTTGCAATTTGCCTCAGCTGTCAGTCAGTTGGCTGTGCTAGTGCCACCATCACACTCCCAGAAGCCTCCCCTCTTCAACTGTCAAGGGAGTTGGTTTTCATGCCAGACTGTCAAGCAATGTGCCAAATTCTCAAGCTTAGGGTACCACCAACAAGTTCCCATGGGTCTGCACCATCCACATGAAAAAGCCAATTTATAGCATTCCCTCATGGGTATCTGTAAAGGTTGGGTATGCAAATGATAGCCAAGGGGCAAGTTACACATACGACAAACTATGGCAATTGAGGAGAGAGCCCTGTGGCTGCGTAGAAGAGCAAGGCCATCTGCTTGCCTGGTCCCGCTATTTAGAAGACATGTCAAGGTGAAACCATCGTATCTGTCTGTGAGAGCAAAGAAGCTGTGTCGTACACGAAAGAAATCTGTCTGCCAAGAAGCAAGGAGGCTGAGATCAAGATTGAAATTCTTCAAGAAAATATCGATCTCCCTATCGCTTGTCATCTCCTGACCTTGATCTTTCAATACTACTCTTTGGTCAATCTGGTTCCCAGAGGATGCGCCCGATTCCCAATTCTGGACTGGTGCCGCATTATTCCCCTCCTACTCCTTTAGGGTCTTTGGACCCTCACTTATCTCTTCCTCCTGAGCCACCGATGTAGCAACCCGGAAATTTAATACTTAAAAAAATCAAACAAAATAATAATTTCTGTAAATTGAAATAATAGAAACTAGTGCCATTATTGTATGTGCAAGAATACACCGAAAAATTCCTAACAATTATAAATCAACCCCAAATAATATCCCTAAGGTTCCACGAAGAAATGCGTGCCACGAAAAATCCGATTGGCTAAGTGTACGTCACAAAGTGACTAATTATCCAAATTAGGAAACTAGTCGGAAAAACCGTTAACACGGAAAAATAACCGCTCATAAATTAAACGATCATGTTGGAGAGACTTCCACATCATGAAATGATTACCATTATCAGAATTGGACCAATGGACCTCTCGTTCATGAATAAATAGGTAAGAAAAATATAATAAAAATCTGTAACTCTATTATTCCTTAATAAAAGGAAATCCCAAAGATAAATCTAATAAATAATGGGCTTTGATATAAATGGACCATATAAATTTTTTGGGCCATAATCGGATTTTTAAAAAAGAATAATAGGAAAATACCCTAAATTCGGAGTTTAATTATCTCCTAATTGAAAAGGGTTATTAAAGCAATAAAAGTGACAATTAGAGTTGGAATTGGATTCCTAAACTACCCCATATAGTCTAGCACGAATTTAGATACTATCCTAACCAATTAGAGATGGAAAGCAAGAGAGGAAGGGTGGAGTTAGAAAATCTCGGAATTAAGAGGAATTGAGTAGTAGTAGGAATATGAACTTGTATTTATATAAATACACCTCTTAAACCCTCTGGCCGACCCTAGCTCGTTGCCAAAGGTTGTTGGATGTGGAGAAGAGGCCAAGGAGGAGAGGATCTCGTGGGGAGAGGAGTTCTTGGAGCTTCTTCCTCGTTCTTGGAGTTCTAAGCCCTAGAAGATAAATCGAGTCAAAGGTAGGCATTCTCACGAGCAAAACTCAATTAAATCCATCTGTAGAATTGTTCCATACATAAGGAACAAAAGCCCTCTTGTTTCACTCTTTTTCATCGAGCCAATCTTTTGTTCTTGATTTAGAAGTTCTGCAAACGATAACCCCGAGTCATCATGTTTAAATCAGATCTCCATGTACACTTGTTCCCATGCTACGAAAATTTTGCTGTAGATACTACTTGTTGTTAGGGATCTTTTGCCCCTAAAAGCCCTAATTTTATCAAGCATGTTGCTCGAATTAAAACATTCATCTCTGCTGCACCTGGAATCAGGTTGCTTCTTGTTCAACTTTAGAACTATGTCGTACCATGATTGTTTTCAAATTCCTAATTACTGGAAGTACCCTTGCATGTCTAGATCAATTTAAAATGGTTTCATGACTTTTCATAGTGTATACAATTGTTATGATTTTCTGAACTACCCTATGTCAAAAGGGCAAGTTTCTGGACCGCAATCCAAGACAGATCAGAACTCTGTCAGGCGCCAGCGTAGACCCTGTGAATGCGACGGACCGATAGGCCGCGTACAAGGTCTGTCGCGACAGAGCGCTCTGTCGCGATCTGATCGCGACAGTCCGCATTGTCGCAATCTGCTGACCAGGCAGGCGCGACCCTCATGCAAGCCTGTCGCGATCTGCCCTTCTGTCCTGGCAGCCTGTGGCGCAACCCTTTTCATGCCCTGTCGCGATCTGCCTGTCCCTGTCGCTACCCTTACTGGCTTATGTCGCGTTCACGCCTTTTAACAGTCATACACGCAGTATAAAAACACCTGTTTTAAATTGGAGCTATATTGACGCTTTAAAATACATATTCACGACTTCTTTCTATCTATGAATTCTGTACACATACACACACATGAACACCATCCATATAATGACTGAAATCTGGCATAAAATATCTTAATGTATCTGGTAATTTATTGCAATAAAGTATATTAATTGCCCTATTTTAAAGGACTTGTATTCGTTTTTCTTGTGTTTATATACCGATATCGACGCTCCACTGTTCTAGAATTCCTCTAGAACGTCGAGTACCTGTCTTTATATACACACTTTACTTGGCTTGTGGGTGAACTCTCCGTTGGATATTCCTTTCGCCGGACTAGTGAACTCTTGCACAAGGCCTCCGTAAGTCTCCTCTGATCATGGATCCTACATGGTCGACGAGCCGGTTGTACCCTAACGCCTATGATACCCTTTAGGGATCAACATGATTCAAACGGCTATTAGAAGTTCGCTTACCTTGAATCACGCCGAACCTCTGGACCTGTGCATAACAAGGCTAGTGGTAGGGTCGTGAATTTCCACCTGACTGCCAACACCAAGTGCGTGTGTGTGCAACTGTTACTACTGCCTGGTTACTCGACGTATTACGTGCAATGTCCACTAGCTCTCATCTATACTCTACTCGCTCACCTATTCACGTTCACTCTACTATCTCATCTATTCATCTAGTGCTCTTAGCTATTTCTTGGTACTCTCAAATTGGTCATTAATTGATTGTCTAAAGATAACCAATATAACCAATGCCAGCGCAATAAGGCCCGATCACGTCCTGGGGGGAGCGCCCGAAAGTGCCATTTGCCCGCGGGAGTTAAATGATCAGGATGTCGGCATTACATCCAAGTGCCATACTATCAAGATTAATCTAAGACAATCAACACAAAGTGCTATATTCTCTCATTGTCTTTTTACTCTCTCTCGGGTATCTTCGGATAACCAAAGTGCAATTACTATCTCGATTGACAAGAAAGTTAATCAAAAGTGCTATACTATTCGATTGATAAGAAAATCAATCAAAGTGCAATTTACTCTCTATATGGCCAACTACTTTCTCTCTCCTTGCTATACATGTTGCTTGATATTGCTTGACGTTGACGCTATGTACCATCGTGTTGTTGTGTTGCTTTCTTTCGTGACTCGATCTTATTCATTGTACTTACTATTCATCTGCTATTTGAACCATGTTACTTGTGCTCTTACTTTCTCGACTTTACATGACTCGCTCTATCTTTAGTTACTCTGCCATTTAATGCACTAATTATTTAAAGCCTGCTTGAGCCTGAGATTTAAGTCCTACTGAGCGTTATCGCTCACCCTTCGTTTTTGTCTTGTGTGCCTCAGGTAAGTCGGACTCTGACGTCACACACACCAATGGGACAAGACTAGAGTGATGAGCGACCCGAAGTCAACTCATGAAGTTACCTTAGTACCATGGAGTCTAGTAGTTATTGCTTTAGATTTCTTTTCAATGTAATGATGTCATTAGTCCTGTGTATTGGCTTCGAATTAGCGGTTGTAATAGTCTTAGTGATTTTATAATGAAATCAAGAGTTATTTCAATTATGGTTCGTTAGATGCTCTGATGTTTGTGAAAGTATGCGCAATTGTCGTTACCATACTCGTTGTTCGCGTCTCCCTCCGATTTATTCCGCTGCTAAATTGGAGGGGCGTGACACCCGATCACCCTCGAGGTTCCCAAGTTTTCTCTCCATATCCACCTGGGTCACCTGACTTTCTTCCTAGTGCTCAGGATTCCCCTTTTCCTCTTCCACCTGAGCTTCCTGATTGTAGGCCGGGCCCACATCCTTTAGGGACATCCATCTTGGCCCTGATTCCCTTCCTTCCACTTCCCTTCTGATCCTCCAGATCCTCCACCCTCCATTCTACAGTTCCTTCCTCCAACCCCTCCTGCTCACGGGCCTGACCCGATTCCTCCCTCACTCCCTATTCGGGGTCCTGACCTTTTTTCTCATTGTTTCAGAGGTTTCAGTCCTCACTAACATTTTTTTTTCTCCTTTGTAAATCCTTCTTGTTTGAGGGTTCTTATCCCTCATCTTCATGTAGCGTCATGTCTCCCTCTTGTTTGTGTTGAGTTGGCTCCAATTCTTGCTGACCCCTGACATTTTTACATTTTCCTGCAAATGAGCTAATTAAAATCCACCAGATCAAAGTTTGAAGACTAGTGCAGGTCATTCTTTCAATAAAGGGGTCGTGTTGCTCACCAAATAACCATGTAAATATTTGTTTCAACACAAAGAGAATCAAAGAGAGTCATCTCAGTTCACAACTGGAGTGGTCGAGTTAGTCTTAGGTTTGTTTTGCTTCTGCAGCACTCAAGGTAGAGATTACTCCGCGTTAGGGGTTCGACATTCCTTCCCCTATCATTGAAGGTCACTTTAAGCAAGGATCATCACACACTCACACGGCAACCTTGGTCGGTTCCTCTAGCAAACACCGTTGCTACTTAGGCCATACTTAGGAGGTGCAAAAGCTATTCTCTTCTTTACTCGGTCTAAGTGCAGGGGCAAAAAGGGCTCTTCGGGCAAGGCGACCAACCTAAGCACATCTTGATGAGAGGAAATCTCAAAGAGGGACGGTCAATCATGCCTGCAAAAGAAAAGAAAAGCAAAATAAAAAAGAAAAGAAGGACAAATGAAGGGAAATTGAGTAATAGGGGCATGGCAAAGAGTGACAGTACAGTTCCCCGCGGGACGCCCTTGAGCCCGGTAGTACGCATGCCCCAAACAAGAAACAGGCACAATAAAGTGACCTAAAGTCCCTCCTCAACAGATTGAATCTCTAAGGGGTGTGCTTTGGAAGGAAGCTAAACTTGATTTGTCCTTTAAAACCTGCACTAGACTTATCCCCATACTTTCTTCTCTTTCTCTCTAAAACGCTGGGTCGTCTCCCGAGTATGGCCTTTGTAGCGGCACCGTGAGCCAGGGGCATCCATCTACAGGACGCCACCATCTTAATGCACATCTGACCTTTTGGTGGTCTTTAATGAAAGGGGAATGAATGGGGACCCTTTGCCAGTAGTTTGATCTTACTTTAGTGCTGTAATAGCAAGGGTGAGTACCTTCCGTCTCATGTGTCTTTTTAGGAAGGGCTAACGTCGGCTTCAGGCGTTATTTTCAAAATCCCAAAAAAATTAAATATTGCCAAAAATCCAAAAAATCAAATATTTCCAAAAAATCCAAAAAATCAAATATTAAAAAAAAAAGAAAAAAAATAGATATTGCAAAAAAATCTAAAAAGAAGATCAATAATTTCAAAAACTCGAAAAAAAAATAATATGTTTTCAAACTTAATTAAAAAAAATGAACAGATCTAATCATACATACTAAGTGTGCAGGTACATTGGCTTCCAAGCATTGATCGCTCAGATCTCCACATTTCTTCATTACTTTTGTCTGAGTCTTGCTCACATCATCTTTACGATCTGTCTCTCCTCCTCAGTTCCACCCATGATTTGAATTTCAAACTCATTATCCCACCAAGTCCTTCCCAAGTCCCATACATATTCTCCCTCAATGGCTCCATGAGAGGACTCTCTATGTGTGAACCTGACGGTTCTTCAGTGCTTTGTTTCAATCATGTGGATGATTGAGTTGTTTATGCTTGTTGTTGTTAGCTTGTTTAGTGCTTTGTTTATTACTTCATTTACAAAAAAAAGACAAAAAAATCAGAAAAAGCAAAAAAAAAAAAAAAAAAATGGCGAGTTCTACGCTCCACAGGTAAGTCAGGTAAGTATCCCTATCTCTTCTCCCTTGCATTACTATATGGTACTTATGCTACTATATTATCTCAAGGACCGGTTGGTTTTCAATGTGTTCTGGGATTTGAGTTCCCCTTCAACAAAAACAGTGATAATCTAGGTGCACATTGCTAATCGCTGGATAGGCCGTTAAGTTAAGTAAGTACGGGAACGATGGATTCAGGCCTACACTGCGGTTGCAGGTAGTTTCTTGACTCATTCTTATTCATCTTAACAATATTATCTTTGACTATTTTCTATTTTTTCTTTTCTTTGCATATTGATTTGATGATTTCTTTTTATTTTAGCCCAGCATGCATCATGTAGGACTTGAGCTTCATGCCTCATGATTTGTCAAAGGTTGCTTCCCTGGTGATGGTCAATCATGCTTAAGTTTCTTGAACAAGAAATCATATTCCACTCACAATTTAAAGATCTTCTTTGAACTAGTCACTTGGTCCAGTTGGCTAGTACGACTCCTGTCTGAAATTTACTCCCTCCATTCATCCAAATCAGCTTAAATATTCCCCCTGATCCGTCTTGGTTGCGAACCGCTCCCAGGCCTTGCGTCATCGTGACCCGCCTGGCACGCACATGTCCTCCCAAGATGAAACCTGCAGGCCAATCGGCTAGGGTACCTCTTAATCAAGAGGTTGATCATCCTTCTTTTGCTTTCCTTTTTGTCGTTCCAGACAGGAGCCGTCCGTGCTCGCTCTTCCTTGAGGTTAGTTTAGAGTCTTCCAGAGAACTTCTATCACTTATTGGTTGTGACGGGTGTCTCTTTACCTTGATGCCCACTTTTCAGTCCACTCTTCTTCATCCTCGCTCCATTCCATTTCATTACACTTTGCTCTCTTTCCGCTTCACTCTTTTGCAAAGTGGGCATCAAGGAGGGGCAATCTATAGACACCCATTTTTGGCCTATAAGTTGGACATATTTCTTGTTCATATCATGATGTCCCAAATTTGTCATCACTTTGGAGTCCTTATTTGGCCCATCATGAGCCCATTCACCCTCAACTTCAAGCCCATTCTCAAGCCCATGGCCAAGATCCACTTGAAACATCAAAACTGTGCAATCTGCCCAATCCTGTGAACATGTCTTCACTTTAAGAGCTCATAACTTCCTCATTGCTAATCCAAATTTGGAATATCATACTATCATTTTGTATCCCTCTGAGTCTAGAATCCAACGCAACAAACGGCTCATCAATCTGATGTCTGTGTAGAGAGTTATGGCCCGTTTCGTGGGACCTACGCAGACTGTCTTATAGTCGCGACCAGGTGCATGGTCGCGACCAGAACGCGGCCCCACGATCCGATGCGACAGCGCCATACACGTAAACATGTTTTTACGTGATTTTCGGCTTATCCTTCCATCCTATAGCCTATCTAAAGTCTCTTTGAGTTGGATTACGACCCAAACCTCTTATCCTCATCCCTAGGGAGCCCCCAAACCCATCCAAACTCTAGATAGACTCTAGAACACCCCTACAACTTGGACTCTCTCTCTAACTCGGGATTGGACTCTATCTCTCTCTTCAACACATCCTAGGACTGTCTAGGAGATAGAGGAAGGCTACCACTACGAGGAGAGGTCTCTAGAGGCTCTACCCACGAGGTCCCATCATCCCCAAGGCAGAGGAGAAGTTGGACTTCCGGTTTTCCTTCTTTCTTTCTCCTCTTTCTCTCTTATATCGCCTCCAGGACCAGCAGTGCTTGCACGACTTGTGGAGATCGAACCAGGCCAGATCTCTTCAAGGTTTCTTCATCAATGTTACTCTCCATAGAGCCCTCTTCAACCTCGAAGTGGAATCACATAGATTGGTGGCTTGTGCAAAAAGTTACAACAGATTGATCTTCTCTTTCTCTCTCATATCGAGATCTACACATGCGGGATTATCGTCTGTTCCACAGCCCAAACCAGGCCGGATCTCTTCAAGATGTCTTCATGAAAGTTGTTCAGGACAACATCCTCTCCGACCTCCAACTGAAATCACATCAAACGGGGTAGTATCTGTTTAGTTTTGATTTTTACTTTCTTTTCCACGTTTTACACATGTATGCATGAGTTAGGATTCCTCCTTCTCCTCTTCCATGATTTCTCCCCATGCATATTCCTCCCCATGTTTTCCTACTACCCAAGGGGTTTAAAAACCACCCCCAGGTCCGTTCCTCCATGCTCCACATCTTTCTTTCATTTAAGAATAGCTACTACACTAACATAGTCTGACATGGTTTTATTTATTGTTTTTGTTGTTTTGGCAGGCACCCAAGCGAAGATCCATGAGCGGCTCTCATCCTCCGGCCGGTTGGAGGACGGGAAGGAGGTCCCATCCATCATCTCCCACACAGAAGAGAACGCGACGGTGTAGGGCGACGCGATAAGAGACGCGTCAGCTAGGGGTGACGCGATATCAGCACTGTCGCGACAACCTTGACTACCGCGACATAAGGTACACCCCGTTCTCTCTCCTTTTCCTAGAGTAGTTAGCCCAGACATTTCTCTTCTCATTAGGCAACTATCTAGGTGGCGATCACATCCTATTTCCATGCTATCACATTTGATATTCATGTCTGTGTTGAGGGGGGTACAATCCCTGTGATTACACCCAGTATTGGGTACTTCAGAATTTTTGGCTCCAAAGTGTTTATCCACAATAATGACAAGGTTGATTTAGACAAATTTGAAGCCAAAAGAGATCCAGGTATTTTTCTAGGCTACTTAGAACACTCTAGAGCTTATATAGTGTTAATAATAAAAACAGAACTGTGGAAGAGACTCCACATGTTGTTTTTGATGAGCCTAATGCAAAAACTAACAATTCAAATGCTTCCAGGTATGATGATGAAGAAGGAAAAATTCTTGAAGAACAAGATGAGAAGCCACTGTCGATAGACCAAGAACAGGCTATCGACAGGCCTGAAGAAGCTAACCCAAATGATCAAATTCCTCAAGAACAAGATCAACCGGGTCCATCCACAATCAGAAATGTGAGGTACTCAAAAGATTACCCACTTGAGAATGTAATTGGAAATGTAAATGATAGAGTTCACACTAGGTCCCACTTTAGACACATTGTTGAACAAGATCACTTAGCATTTGTTTCTCAAGTGGAACTTAGAAATGTTGAAGAAGTTCTAAAAGAAAACACTTGGATAGATGCTATGCATGAGGAACTTGGGCAATTTCAAAGAAACAATATTTGGAGCTTAGTTCCTAGGACCCCTAAAATTTCAGCAATTGGAACAAGATGGGTATTTAGGAATAAGCTGAATGAAGAGGGTAAAGTGGTGAGAAACAAAGCTAGAATGGTAGCAAAAGGGTATAATCAGGAATTTGCGGTAGACTTTGAAGAATCCTTTGCACTAGTAGCTAGGCTTGAGGCAGTTGGAATATTGCTAGCTTATGCTTGTTCTAACAAATTTAAAGTTTTTCAAATGGATGTCAAAACTGCCTTCTTTAATGGGTACATCAAAGAAGAAGTGTATGTTTCTCAACCACCTGGGTTTGAGGATAATAATAAGCCTAACCATGTCTATAAATTACACAAAGCTCTCTATGTTTGAAACAGGCACCCCGAGCTTGGTACGACAGATTGAACAATTTCTTGGTTAGCAAAAACTACTCCAGAGGTAAAGTGGACCAAACTCTCTTCAATAAATGTGTTCGCAATCATATAATTGTTGTTCAAGTCTATGCAGACGACATTATTTTTGGTTCTAGTAACCCATCACTGTGTGAAGAGTTCTCAGAACACATGCACAGTGAATTTGAGATGAGTTTAATGGGGGAGCTTCAATTCTTTCTTGGCTTGCAGGTAAAACAATATGAAGATGGCTTCTTCATCAATCAAGAGAAATATGTTAAGGAGTTACTGAAAAGATTTCAGTTCGAACAAGCCAAGCCAGCCTCTATACCAATGAGCATAAGTGTAAAATTAGAAAATGATGAGAAAGGTAAAATGGTAGATGCAAAGCAATACCGAGGTATGATTGGCTCTCTCCTTTACCTTACTACTAGTAGGCCAGATATATAGTTTAGTGTTTGCCTTTGTGCTAGATATCAATCTAGTCCAAAGGAAAGCCATTTGATTGCAGCTAAAAGGATCTTTAGATATCTCTCAGGTACATATGATGTGGGTTTATGGTATCCAGCAGGTAGCAGTTTTGATTTAATCTCATATTCTGATGCTGACTATGTTGGGTGTAAAATTGATAGAAAAAGCACTAGTAGGTATTGTCAATTCCTAGGGGGTTGCATGGTTTCGTGGGCATCCAAGAAGCAACACTCAGTTGCACTATCCACTGCAGAGGCAAAATATGTTGCTGCAGGGAGTTTTGCAGCTCAAGTATTGTGGATCAAAAGTCAATTGTGTGATTACAACATTGACATTGGATGCACACCTATCCTATGTGACAACACTAGTGCTATCAATCTTTCAAAGAACCCAATTGAACACTCAAGGACCAAACACATTGAAATAAGACATCACTTTTGAAAGATGAGGTAGACAACAAACTTGGAGCTTAGCTTCATTCTAACTGAAAAACAATTGGCTGATATCCTCACCAAACCTTTGTCAAAAGATAGGTTTACAACACTGAGAAGAGAAATGGGCTTGTGCAAAATTTACTGAAACCAATGCCAAATTAAGGAGTAAATGATCTTTGTGTGTAATGACTATGTGGAATATCAAATGGTGACATGTGGAAGAACAAGTCAGGCTTGTTTGGAAACTATCATTATGCGTGAGTAAAAATACTCTGCCAAGTATCCATAGTCTTCTTATACCTAAAGGTCATCAACTTCAAATGGGGTAATTGGTTTCTATCATTTTTGGCACATTTATCTCTTTAAAAGAATGAAATTTTGGTGCTCACATGCTTATGAATGTTTCTTCTTTGTGCAAATGCTTGGCATAGTATATCATTGGTTGAATTGGTTGAATGTTGAATCATCACATGCACACACTATGGGCGAGTAAGTTAAGGTTAGTTTAGTGAAATGCTTGAGCGATACCATTCATATTCATTGTGTCATTATCTCTTAATCATTTGGTCCACATGTGTCACAATTCACATCCTTAAAATTGAATTTTCAAGTTGCTGTCGACAGCATGAACCCCAGCTGTCGACAGACCATCTATCCCAGAATTGTCTTTCTGAAGCAATACAGTAGTTGTCGACAGCCAGGACACTAGCTATCGACAGATGGCCTCTTCCAGAACAACATTTCTTCTGTTACACAGTAGCTGTCGACAGCCACATCCCTGCTGCCGATAGATACCCTTTTTATGTGAATTCTTCTTCTTTCCTCAACTCTTCTCAATGAGTATGTTCATTATCTTTATTCAAGGGGAGAATTGGGCCTTAATACTTCATTACAACATGTCCTACCCACATTGTACAAAAGACATTGACTTACTCACAATGATTTTCAAATAATATTCTGTGTATGAGTCTAGGTTGTGTCATCTAGAACACATTGAACAAATCTAATGGCTTTAACCTAACTCACTTGAATAACTCCCTTGTGGATGATCATTTTTCTGAAATGGATTGACAAGTAAAAAGGTTCTTGAACTTAATGTTTCTACATTGGCTTTTAAGCATAAATAACCTTTTGAACTTGATTTTACAATTAAAAAAAAGGAGAAAAGATACCTATTTCTAAATTCAAACAAATATATATGAAATGGGGCAAAGGCAGAGCAATGATGCGCATCACTGAGTAACCGGGGACATGGGCATCATAAATGTCTGTCTTTGCGTCAAAAAGTCCAAGTATTATCTCTGCACAATGGTATGATGGTCACTCACACTGAGTAACTGGGGGTACGAGCATCACAAATGTCTACCTTCACGCTAAAAGGTGAAAGTGAACCTAATTACCAGTTTTCCCATTTCAACTTGACAAAATAGTTCAATGCAAGAAATAAAGTGAAGCCTCCATGTTTTTAAATCAAGGGCAACTTGTTGTTTATTGTTAACTACTCATGTCAACATTACCTTCACTTACCAACTAAACATCACCCACTAAGGAATATGTTTTTCTACAACAGTTTTATTCAAAGGGGTTATCTTATATTCATATGTTTTTGAACGGTGTTTTCTAAATGCTACAACTTAAGAATCCCGAAGTATTATCTCTTAACCATTGTAGAACGTTTATATGTCTTAACACAAGTGTTTATGACACTTTGAACACTCATTCCCCACTTATTTCCTTCAAAATTCTGTTCTGGCACATTTCTGGGAAGTAGCTGTCGACAGATACAATGCGCCTGTCGACAGCCAGATTTTTGGGCGGTTGAGAATCCTAACCGGTTCCACTTCCGGTTGGATTTTGTAGGTCCCCTTTGTTTCAAACTCTTCTTAAATAAGTCAAAAGGGGAAAACCATGACTCCTCACCCCCTCACCTTTCTCCAAAAGGTGTTTTCCACCCTATTTCAACCCTAACACCCTTCTCTCATGAGCATCCTCTCCAAGCCTTCTTCTGTTCTTGCCTCCTCTTCCTCATGTCTTTCTCCTCTTCCTTGATCATCTCCACTCCGTGCAACTCCTCTCCCATGGCTCCATGGAGCAAGCTTCGTGCCACACGTCAGCGCCCAGCTTCCCGTGAAGCCGGCGAGGGTTCCAGGGCTCCCGCAGGGTGCCGGAGCAAACATAGAGATGATCATCTGCAGGAACTCCTTGTTCCCCAGGGTCTTCAACTTACCAGGGTTAGGGGTGTCCTCCAGAAATTTGTTCAGTCACGATATGTGGACTTCGTCTCCCTGGAAGATATGTTCGACGGTCTACAGCCCCTCTTTGACACCAAGGCTGGACTGTCTTCCTTTACTCCGGTATTCCCTGATCGCTATGACGGAGTTCTTCAACAACTTAGGGATGTCTGTGGATGAGCAGCTATATACCACGGTCAAAGGTATATCTTTCCAGATTACTCTTAACCTCCTCATCCGTGCATTGCAAGTTCCCAACTCCGGGGCTGACGTTCTTGTCAACCATCCTCCCGCTCGGAGTATTACAATCTCATCACCCAACAGCCATATGATTCTACCAAGGATCATGTCAACTCAATGCCAATACCTCCCCCCCAGTTCACCGTATTATCCATCACATCTTCACCACCCTGATTGCTCCTAAGATGGCAGTAGGGAGCTCGTGACCGAAGTTCACAAGTCCCTTTTCTTCTTCTTCCTCAAGCACCAGCAGATCAATCTGCCTCAACTCATGCTTGACTTCATCAAGCAATGCTTTCTCAACCCCAGGAGGTCAATGCCTTATGCATGCCCTATTACCTCCCTTCTGACTTTTCTTGGCATCCGCATTCCTGAAGGTGAGTTTGTCCAACTCAAGACCCGCAGTGCATTTGATCTTATTGCTACCCATCGGATGGGTTACAAGCTAGTTGGTGGGAGAGTCACCAGGACTCTTAAGGGTCAAGAGCCAGATGGAGAAGAAGAGTCTACTGAAGATGAGGGCAGTGAAGAAGATGAACCTCCGGAGTCAATGGATGTGCAGGGTGGTGCTGAAGATGCTCCTGAGGATCAAGCTCCAACGGCTACAGAACAAGATATTCAAGCGTTCATGGCAGATCAGATGGCGTAGATGACTCAGCTATTTATTGCTCGCTTTGATCAGTTCAACAACCGGATGGACACCCTTGCTGGTTCACAAGCTAACATTCAGCAGCAGCTTGATCACCTCACTAAGGAGTTTCATGACTTCCGTCATCCCACTGCTCCTGGGAATGACGATGCTTAGCATGTCTAGGGTCAATAAGGAGTCATGTAGCTTTTCTTTTCCTAATTTGGGTCAAGGGTTAGTCAGTTATGTTATTTCTCTATTTCCCTTTTGCTTTTGCTTGTGTCATGTAATGGATATTTTTGGTGCTGTGTGTAATCCACTTTTCATTAATGAAATCACAACTACATGTTTATTTCTATCCATCTGTGCATGACTTATCTTTTTGAATGTTGTCAAAAGGGGGAGAAACATCAATTGTAAATTTTGTCATCATCAAAAGGGGAGAATGTTGGGTTATAATGTGTTGATGATGATTGTACTTAAATTTTTTTGATGTTTTTGATGAATGACATAATTGCTGTTGCAAAATGATAAAGACATGATCAAGACATGAAAGAGATAATCAAATGATAAATGACTTTTTGATCATCTTTGTATTCATGATATCTAACTTTGAGTGTGATACCACAAATTTTATTTCATTTATATTGTGCATGTGTATTTACTTGTGTGTATATACCATGTGTATTCAATTTTACATATTACAATTTCTATACTTCTCATGAGCATATATATATTTATAATTTTAGGTGAGAATAGACAATTAGTTAAATTTGTGCATATTGTGTTTACTAAAATCTAGGCATATTATACTCAAGTAATATGTGCATGTTTAATCTAATTATCGATATGCATGTTGTATTTATCTATTTCTTGCATAATATACATAACTATGTTGTATATGTGTGTATTATATTAATACGATATGTAACTATTGTTACTACCTTGTAAGTACATGTGAGTTATTTTTGTAAACGTATATATATATATATATATATAATATATATATGTACAAGCATTATCTAGCTATCAATGTATGTAATATATTATAAATCCCATGCATATTGTATGTGTTGTGCATATAGTAAGAAGTGATTATCATACATCTTGTAAGCAATTGTGAGTTATTTTAGTGCATGCAATATATTTAAATGGGCATGTATTATTTAATTATTGATATGTCTATGATATTAATTATTCCATGCATGTTGTATGTAACCATGATGTGTAAATGTATACATACATATGTTAATCTTGTTTAAATGATATCTATCTACTTTAAGCATGTTAATTATTTATGGTGTGTAAGGTACTTGAATGATAATGTGCATATATTATCTAGCTAATGATGAACAATTTCATTTATAGGTTCATGCATGATGTATGTAATCATGTAGTGTGCAAGTATATATGCATATATGTATGTTATTTATCCATATATCCTAATTAAGATTAGTGTATGTTATATTTAAATAAATATTATGTAATGCATGTACTTATGTGGTGAAGGTATGTGTAATTATTTTTACACATATTAAATTATTGGGGTGTATTTATGCATTTATTTTAATGTATGATAGTGTTTTGGCTGAAGTGCACAGTTGGCGGCCAATACTATGCCGCCAACTGCCAGGCCCAGTACTTGGCGTCCAGATCGATGGACACCAAGGCACTGTGGGCAGCCACTCCCTGGACGCCAACTGTTAGTTAACTCCAACCGATGTTGACGTCAATATCCTCCTATGTAATGGTTCCAGATTTGTTAATGCTCGTGTTTTGGCCGGTTCCAGATTAGGAAACCCATCCTTACCCTATTGTGTACCCCAAACCCCAAGCCTATAAAATACTCATCTTAGGGCGATGGGAAGTCTTTTTAGCATTGGTGGAACCCTAGCACTCGTAATGGAGAAAAGTTGAACTTTGGAGGGCTGGATCTGGTGACTGGAAGGTTTTCCCGAGGATCTACAACAACTAGAGGGTGGCCTATACCAAGAGGAAGCACTTCCAACTCCGAGGGACCGTCTGCATCCACAAGAGAACCCGATCTAAGGAGAGTTTGAGCACCATCTTGGCAGGGCCGAGGAGGGCTTCATCGGAAAATCTTGATCTTCATAGATTATTAGAGGCAAGTAAACCCTAGATCTCAATCTTATACATGTCCCTAAGTCGAAGGTATTTTCTGGATTTTTCCTCGAGTCCTGGAACCCCCAAATTCTCCGTTGTATTGAGTGCTGTCTGTGTGTGCTGCTGAGAGGGAGTTGGCGGCAGCATCTGTGGTAGTCAAGTTTCTGGGTTGGCGGCGGAATGGATGTTGCAGTTGAAAGTAGGCGGCCACATCCTTGCCGTTAACTTCTTCAGTGTCCTAAAATTTCACTATTTGATCTTCTTTAAGCTATTTAAATGATTACGGATATAGGTACATGCTGTAAATTTTAGTATGGTTGTATACAGTCACTAAGTCATATCATGAGGTGCCCAAATTTTCTATGAACTGTGTTAATTATTAAATTCAGTAATCGAATTATGAGCATCATATAAGCATGTTTAAATCTTTTATAAATGGATTTGCTGTAAGTTAGGGTTTGTAATTTTTACATGATAGCATGAGGTCTGATATTAGATTTCTAAACTGTTAACACCCAACCATGTTAATGTGTACCATGTTTAATGATATTTTAATGAATATGTCTGAAATCTTGTTTAAATTGTAGAAATTATGTTTACTGTTCGAAAAATCTGGAAAATTGAAGATGTGATATGTTTATAGTTAATAACCTGTGATAAAATTTGTAACTAATTTGATGACAGAAAGTGCAATTGTTGTTAAATCATGGGAATTATTCATATTAGATATGTAAAATCTAATCTTCTGTAATTCAGTATTTAGCAGCATGTTTAGGATTGTAATATGAGTTGTTTTACTTCTGAAAACAGTAGTATAATGTTGGGTTAACTGGGATGTGTGCAATTGATAAAAATACATGTAAAGTGATAAATAGTTTATGTGAAGTATGTGAATAATGAGAAGAAATGTGATAAGATGAATGTGTAATAATTGGGCAAAGAATGACACTGCTACCCTAGAGGTTGAGAGATGTACCATAGAAAAGTCCCTATGGTAGGCTTAACGTTGTGAAAAGTATATCCTAAAGGCATTAGGATGAAAACCTGGAGGTGGACAAGTACCACTGGATAGGGTGGAGAGGGCTTCTCCGGGTCTGCGCAGTTACCAAGATTCTCATTGCCTAGGTGGTGGGTATGTGATTATGAGTTGTGTTATGAGATGTGCTATGAGATGACTTATGTGCTATGAGCTATGTGCTATGAGATATGGATGTGTGTGTCCTCTAGTAGGTGGTTAGGACTATGTGTCATGGCATCTTAAACGATGGAATATGAATAAAGTGTAAAGGATATGATATGTGATAAGTGAAAATAAAAGAGTAAATGATATGAAGAATATGTGAAAAGATATGTAAGGGAGAGTTAATGTTAATGAAAGTGTGCTTGCATGTGAAAACCATGTATTAATGCAATATGTTCATGTTTTCATGTATAAACCTCAATTACAATATCATGTTTAGCATTGTGTCATGTAATTTATTAATGTTCATGTAATAGTGTATGTGAATAAACATATGTAACCATGTCATTTATGCAATATGAAAGGTGAACATGTAGGATTATTTAATGGATAAGATAATATGTGAACAAATGTAAATCCATGTAATGAGTTTAATCATGTCAAAACAGCAAGTAAAGTGTGGTTATGAATGTGATAAATGCATGAAATAATGTTAGGTTCCATGCTAGATGTGATACCCAATTAGTACATAAATCCATGTCTAAAAAATTGTATATGTTTGCTAATTGATCGAACATGTTCTAGACCTTTCAATCATGGTATAAAATGTGAGATCATGTGAAATGATATTTATTTACATTAAAACAGCAACTAAAATGTGCAATTAAATATGAAAAGTGCATATGAAAAGTGAATAGTCATCATGCTAGGTTGCTCATTTCTTTATGCTTAACTCTATGTTCTAGTTTGTAGAAATGTATCATGAAATGGAAAATGTTTGGATGGATGAATCATACTACATGTTAGGTGTAGAGAACATGTACAAGTGTATGTTAGCATACATGACTTAGAATAAACATGTGATAGTCTAAAGCATGTCTAGGTGATTTAAATATGTGTTGATAGTTAGGAGTATGTACCATGTGTATACTTGTAGTTTAAATGATATTATGGATTTCCTTAGTGTATAATAGCTTAACGTGATATGATATGTTTAAGGTTAAGTCTTTAGTTTGCTTGCTGAGTCTTTAGACTCATACTTGCTTCGACGTACAAGTTGACAGGTATCCCGTGCTAGAGGGAGGCATAGCAGAGGACGACATCTTGGAGGAGTAGTGTGGAGTTTGCTTAGAAGTTGTACTTTTCTTTTCATAGCATGAATAAAGTTTAATTGTATGGACAATGTGATAGACAATGTAGTTCTTTTATCATGTAATAATGGGACATTGTCATTTTATTAGCTATATAGACTGTGGAATGTGTGATGGTGATGGATTAAAGTTAAGTTAGTTATTTTATTCCACTGTACTCAATTGCTATCCACGTACATATCAACCTATCGGCTAGTGTTGGGTTATTATCGCACTGTGACGACGCTCTTTATACTGATGGGATTGGTATAATCATACCGGTATGAGGAGGGTCGTTACATTGAGTGTCTTTCATGCAGGTGTGAATTCACACAAGACAAGCAATCGAACCAAAGTGCAAAAGAACTTGAAATGCACATCAAGCACTCATCTGTCGACAGCCAAGAATCCATGTGTCGACAGATAGACAAGACAGTAACACACAAGCTACTAGAAGCACATATAGAGTAGTAGCTGTCGATCGATAAGGTGTACCTGTCGACAGCCAGATGGCATCTATCGACAGCCCAGGGTTCCAGCAACTAACATGGTTGTGGAAGCCAGTTTCCAGCAGTACCTATCGACAGCTATGATGACCTGTCGACAGCCGCGGGATAAGTCACAAAGTGATAAGCATGTGATATGTATTAGGGTGTTCCCTTTTAACACGACTCTCCATACTTGAACACTACTATATATAGATCATATAGAGTTATTTTCGTAGCAAGGAGCCTCCATACCAAAACCCTAAGCGAAGACCAAGAAGAAAGCTTCTCCCTGCTCCTCTGCTTCAACTCCATCCTATTCGAGGAAGATTCATCTCGTGCGAGGAGTTGAAGCCTGTTCGGCCTTGGTTCAAGCTTCATCATCATCATGTGGTCTTCATCAATGTGAATCTTGAAGTTCTTCTAGATGACCACACTGAAGAGTTACATCTTTGGACTTGATTCTAAACTCAGAACTCTTCTTTCGTTCTACTTTTCATTACTTTGTGTGTGTGGAAGTGGTTTGAGCATCCCTTGTGCTTGATCCACGTGTGTGGTTATTATGAGTGCGTGTTTGCCTCAAGTACCATGCGTGTGTGTGTTGTTGGGTTGAACCACTTTATAAGCAGTCTTTCCGTGTGTGTATGTGGACGGGGACGTAGGATACACGAGTTGTGTACTCTGAACCACCTTAAATCATCTTGTCTTGTGGTTTGCACGTTTTACGCTAGATGTATGGTAGGCACGATTGATTGTTCACACGCTTGGTAGATTCTTAACCTCCCAATCACAATCAGCACACACGTCAAAGCTAGAATTTGATGTACATCTATTTAAGTTTTCATCAAGTCAGTGTCAACATCAAAAAGAAGATTAAAGTGTTTAATAGGTAGTAATATATTCAACCCCCCCTTCTAGATTACTGCTTAGGTGATTCCGCACACCTTTCAAACAAGTGATATTAGAGCCAAGTCTCTTTGAGTAAGTTGATCTCACGATCTGAAGAGCAAAGATAAATGGCAGTCCAAGGTCATGCAGAAGGACAATCCGTCACAGACCTCCTCTATTCGATGGTGAAGACTACAACTATTGGAAGACGAGGATGGAGTTCTTCCTCCAAGGACTTGATTCCAATTATGGACAATAATAGAAGATGGAAATCTGAAAGTCACAAACACCAAAGACAAATGGACATATGAGGACAAGAAGAAACTGTCTTAGAACAGCAAAGCTAAGAGTATACTATGTTTTCTCTAAGCAAGAAAGATTCAACATAATATCTGTATGCAAGTCAGCCAAAGAGATGGGGATAAGCTGAAGCTCACTCATGAACGAACTGACAAGGTAAAAGAAACAAGAATTGATATACTGGTAGCTCAATATGAGAGGTTCCAAATGCAATATGGAGAATCCATCTCCAGATGTACAGTCGCTTTACAGACATTAAAAAGCCTGGCTGGGCTAGAAAGATATATGAGACAGGGATATAGTAAGAAAAATATTAAGATCTTTGCCAACTTCATGGACTCCAAAGGTAACCGCCATAGAGGAAGCTAATGATCTCATGAAAATGTCCCTTGAGAAACTCATTGGGTCTTTAATGGCTCATGAGATAAACATGGAAAGGTGGGAGAATCCTCTAGTAGGAAACATCATAACAATGCCCTCAAAGCTACAGAGAACACATCTGAAGTGAATCAGAAAGTGAAAGGAGCGAAGAAAACACTGAAGATGATGAAGCCTTTCACTCCTGACGACTACAATGAATTTTGGCTAAAAAGAAATATCAGTCAGGAAGAAGATACTTCAAGAAAGGCAAAGACTTCAAGAAACTTGAAGGCAAAGAAGTTAAAAGATCTGAGCCGATATGTTATGAATGTAAGAAGCCAGGACATCTCAAGGCTGAGTGTCCAAAACTGAAGAAGGCTGAATTCAAGAAAAAAGACAATGTGAAGAGATTCAAGAAATACAAGAAGAATGCTATGGCTGCTGCTTGGAACAATGAGAGTGACTTACACAGTGAGTCAAGCTCTAGGGAAGAAGAAGAAGAAAAGGCCAACTTGGCATTTATGGCAAATGTCGACGACAAGGTAACTCAGACTCTTCTTTCACTTCATGCAATGAGTCTGATTCTGATAGCTAGAAGACACTTTCAATAAACTATAAAGTAAATATAAAGAAGTGTGTAAACAATTAAATCAGTAAGAAAAATTCTGCATGCTCGAAATAACCAACTCAGATCTAAAATCAGAAACCGGACAATTAGAAAAAACAAATTTCTGAACAGAAAAGAAGAAATGAACTACTATGTGAAGATGTAAAAATTAAAAATGAAAAGATATCAAATCTAGAAAGCCAGGAAACCATAAGTAAATTTAAAAGTGAAATTAATGGATATACAAAAGATAATGAATATTTGATAGCCACAATTGAAAATTTTAGAAATGGAAGATCTTCCTTAATACTAAAAGGAGCAAGATGATCAGGAAAGAAAAAATATGGAATGGGTGTACTCCACCAGATAATGAAGAAACAGTTATTCATCCTAAAATTTATCCAATGCCAAAATTTGTAGGTGAACAAAATCCTAACTATAAATCAATAAAAATAATATGCTAATAAAATAATAAATAACATTTCCTGTTGCACTCATTGTAACAAATTAGGTCATACAAAATTACCTATATAACCACAAACATCTAAATGGATTCCGATAAGAAACTCTGAAGAAGCTAACCAACTAGGACCCAAAAGAACTTGGGTACCTAAAAACTAGTGATTTTTTGCAGGGAAGCCTTAGAGCATCGAAGTGGTATCTGGATAGCGGGTGCTCAAGGCATATGACTGGAAATAAAAGACTATTCTCTTCTATCTGAAATCAAGAAGGAACAGTAACTTATGGATACAATGGTAAATGATCAGTGATTGGTTGTGGATCAATTGGAAGCAAAGACAAGATCCAGATAGAAGATGTTCTCTACGTCGAAGGACTCAAGCATAATTTGATCAGCATCAGTCAGGTGTGCGACAAAGGCCATCAAATTAAGTTTCAGGAATCAAAGTGCCTTATCATCCAAGATGGAACAACAATTTCTGAGGCCTGCAGAGAGAAGAATCTGTATGTATTACATCTAGAATCTTTGAAGAGCCAAGACATCTGTTGGCAGCCAGCAAAGAATAGAATGCTAGACTATGACACAAAAGATTAGGACATTGTAGCTTGGACGGAATCAGAAAACTTATCAAGCTTGATCTAGTGGAAGGTCTACCCAAGATGAATTCAAGACTAGACAACATCTGTGAACCATGTGCAAAAGGAAAACATACAAAACCCTCCTTCAAATCCAAGACATTGTTACTGCCTCCAAACCACTAGAACTGCTTCATATGGACTTGTTTGGACTAACGAGAACCACAAGTTTGGGAGGAAAGAATTTCAGATTTGTTATAGTTGATGATTCTTCCATATATATATGGGTATCATTTCTTGAGCACAAAAATGACACTTTTAATAGCTTTGTGAAGTTTAGTATTAGTTCAGAAAGATAAGAAGTTCAGAATCATAACTATTCGATCACATCATGTAGGAGAATTTTAGAATGATAGGTTTGCAGAATTCTGTGATGATCTGGGGATTGAACACAACTTCTCAGCACTAAGAACACCACAGAAAATGAGAGTAGCTGAGAGAAAGAATAGAACACTTCTAGACATGGCGAGAACAATGCTATCTGAGTATAATCTTGCAAGATATTTTGGGCAGAAGAATCAATACAGCTCGCTACATAATCAATAGAGCCATGATCATACCCATACTAAACAAGATAGCATATGAACTGTACAAGAAAAAGAAGCTCAAGATCAGCCATCCCAGAACATTTTGATGCCCATGCATCATTCACAACAATGGTAAGACAGATATTGGTAAGTTGGATCCCAAATCTGATGAAGGAATTTTTTGGGTATACTTCTAAACCCAAAGGGTATAGAGTTTTTAATAAAAGAAGTTTATTAATTGAACAAACTTACTTGTTATTTTTGATGAATCTAACCCTTCCTTGAGAAAGGAAATTATTAGTGATGAAGATGCATAAAATATTTTCAAGAAACTGAAAGAAGCATCCATCAAAGATGATGAAGCCATCCTTGGAAGAATTGCGACAAAAAGAAATCATTCATGATGATCTTCCAAAGGAATGGAGATACAAAAAGGATCAGCCAGAAGATAATATCATTGGAGATCCATCTGTTGGGGGAAGAACTAGAGGTAATGTTATTCCTTGTGATTACCTAGCATTTGTTTCTCAAATTGAGCCGAAGACAGACAATGAAGCACTCACTGATTAATCTTGGATTTTAGCCATGCAAGATGAACTAAATCAATTCAAGAGAAATCAGGTCTAGTCACTTGTTCCTAGACCATCAGATCATCTGTGATTGGCACCAAATGGGTGTTCAGGAACAAGTTCGATGAAGCTGGTATTATTACTAGAAAATAAGGCTAGATGGTTGCTCAAGGCTTCCTAAGAGGAAGGCATAAATATCGATGAAACCTATACACCAGTTGCTAGACTAGAGGCTATTCGAATTTTGCTTACTATACATTTGCATTAGATCTAAAACATTTTCAAATGGATGTAAAATCAGCCTTTTGAATGGTGTTATAAAGGAGGATGTTATATAGAACAGCCTCCTAGTTTTGATGATTAGATTATCCTAATCTTGTTTTAAACTACATAAAGCTCTATATGGTTTAAAACAAGCACCCAGAGCATTGTATGAAAGACTTAGTGCATTTTTATTAAATCATAGTTTTATTAGAGGAAACGTAGACAATACACTATTCATTAAATCTAATGCCAAAAATATATTAATTGTATAAATCTATGTAGAAGACATTATTTTTTGATCTACTGATGAATCTCTGTGCAAGTATTTTGAAAAGCTAATGCAGGGAGAATTTGAAATGAGCATGATGGGAGAACTCAACTACTTCCTTGGACTTCAAATCAAGCAAAGCAATAAAGGAACTAACATCAGTCAAATCAAATGCACCAAGGAACTGTTGAAGAAGTTTGGATTTGAGAATGCTAAACCAATGTCTACTCCCATGAGCACATCAACCAGGTTGGAAGTGATCCAGAAGGTAAGAAAGTGGATCAAAAAATCTATAGAGTTATGATTGGTTTAGTACTCTATTTAACTGCAAGTAGACCTGATATTCTATTCAGTGTATGCATGTGTGAAACATATCAATCTGATCCTAAGAAATCTCATCTAATTTCAGTAAAAAGAATCTATAGATATCTAGTTCATACTCATAATTTAGGTTTATGGTATCCTAAAACTTGTGAAACTAGTTTAATTGGATATTCAGATGCTGACTATACTGAATGCAAAGTGGATAGAAAAAGCACTAGTGGTTGTTGCTAATTTCTTGCAAGATGCTTGATTTCATGGTCTTCAAAGAAACAAAACTTAGTAGCTCTATCAACAGCTGAAGCTGAATATGTAGCCTAGGAGCTGTTGCACTCAACTCCTTTGGATCAAACAACAGTTTGAAGACTATGGACTACACATCAAGACTATTCCATTGCTATGTGACAACACCAGTGCTATAAATCTCACTAAAATTTGGTGCAACACTCGAGGACAAATCACATTGAGGTTAGATATCATTTCATTCGAGATCATATAGCAAATGATAATATTAATATTTAATTGTAGATACACAAATTCAGTTAGCAGATATCTTTACAAAAGTCTTACCTGAAGAGAGATTTACGTCTCTTAGACGGAACAAGGCATGTGCAATTTGTAATAGATTTATCTGTATATAACTGGAATAAAGTAATCTATTACATAATAAGTCTTATCTATCTCCCCTCTATTTAAGTAAATCCATTCGCTTTTGTGCTACCGTCATCACCTATTTTGTCATATTCAGCA
This sequence comes from Colocasia esculenta, assembly GCA_014218235.1. Taxonomy (NCBI): domain Eukaryota; kingdom Viridiplantae; phylum Streptophyta; class Magnoliopsida; order Alismatales; family Araceae; genus Colocasia; species Colocasia esculenta. Next base: position 7,066 of record JACBKR010001872.1, on the reverse strand, counting down.
TTTATTGCCCCGTCTTTTTGAAAGTCACTTTATATCTCTCTGTTGCGTAGGGAACTCATCCCTCACTGATTCTCTCTCTCTCACGCACTTTTTCGACTCTGAAGTTTACAAAACCGTCCATCGACTGGGGAACCCTCTTTCATTCTGATTCTTCCTGCTCAAATTCCTTGAGGGGTCTTGTTCCTCTTCCTTCCACTATCCCTTAGAACCTTCTCTTGCAAATTTCCATGGCCACTTCTGGCAGTTCCAGCAGTGGGGGTGGTTACAACACCACCTTCCTCATGGTAGACAACTTGAGCGATTCCAGGCTATGAAGATCAAGATTTGTTGAAACAAGGCAGTTGATTTGGATGATTTGGAGAAGCACGAGATGAGCAGTGTGATTGAAGCCCTTCAGAGGTTGAAATGGATAGGGGTATGGACGGGTTTCTGAACCTAGTTACCCACATTTGGCCAAGGCATTAAGACTTGTCTGAAAGTTGAAGAAGATTGGTCTCTTACCTCTCTTGTCAAAGGTAAATCCATTCACATAATCATGACTTGTTGGACAGGCTATTGGCATTTCTATAGTAGGGCACAGTTTAGTCAACACAGGACATTCATGCTAAGGGTCTCGGAATCATAGGAACAGAGTTCAAGCTAAAGGATGGAAGATTGACATTAATCAGTTCAATGCGTTAATAGGCTACTGCATTTCATTGTGTGCTAAATCATAGTCCTCGCAGTGTCACTTTCTCTTCATGCACAAAAGGAGACGCAAGATATTATGTTTGGGCTATACAGAACTAGATATCAATCTGGGACAGATTATGATTGAGTAGATGAAGTCTGCAACTGAGCTATTTGGGACAAGAAGAGCAAACTTGTAGTGTCCCTCCTTATGCTCACCTGCTTTCAAGAATTTTTAGGCATTGAAATAATTTTGGAAGGAGAACTCATGGAGAAGATGGGTCAGCCAATTCGCACCAGGAATTTAAAGAAAATTGTTTTTTCATTAGTAGGAAATGTTTGGACCAAGACCTCCATGGCTGAAGGAGAAGCATCATTGGAGATACTTATGAAGTCCCTTCTATTAAAGAGAATGAAATGTTGTCAGAAATGATGGGCCTGTTGAAAGGAGGATTGAAGATATTGCACCTGATCAATTGAGTCGTTTAGGCAAATTTCTGAAAGTGTGATTTCTCCTCTAGTACCTGTACCTCCTGTTGTCCAAGAATCCATTGTTGATCCTATGGAGACTGTCGCACACACTGAGGGGGAGCATGTAGTTACTCATATTGAACAAATCCTATTGCTCCAATTGTAGAAGTTGTTGTTCAAGGAGATCATGAAGAAGAAATTCCAGATGCTGTGGTCCCAGGCCAATCTGAAGCAACTCTTATGGAAAATGCTCCTGCTCAGGGGGAGCCTGCTACTTGTGCTCCTGTAGACCAATTTCAAGAAGGTTTGATAGAAGAGGCCTCTGATGATGATGATTGTGCTCACCAGCACACTAGCTTTCCAGCAGAGCATGATGCACAAGTTGCTGGACCTGGAGGAAAATGTAAGGGTGTTGCCAGTAATATTCCTTTGCTCACTAGAAAGGCACATAATAAATCAAAGAAGAAGAAGCTCTATGGTCATCTGAACCCAGTTGTTGCTAGGTTGAATGCTCAAGGAGAAATTATGTGCTCTCTTCAGTCTGAGGTGACCTCAATTTTCTTTAGCCAAAGATCTCAGGAAAAAGCTCTTGGTAAAGTTAAATCAGAGCTCCATGATATGAGAATTGAGTTGGGCAGTTTGAAGAATTTGGTGTCTGACCTTGGATAGTTCGTGAAGGTGCACTTATCAGCTCAAGCCCCTCCTATCCATCTGAATCTGTACCTAAAGCTGCTGCAGGGCCATCTGGGCCTCCTCAACCAGAACAGCCAGACCAATCAATGCTAGTTGAATCAATTCCTTGGCCATCAGAGCCATCTGGGCTACAAGAAGATATAGCTGGGCCATCAGGGCCATCTGAGCAAGAAGAAGAAGTGATGGTTGGGTCATCTGGACCTCTAGAGCATGAAGAGGAAGCTGTTGTGCCACACGGCCTTCTGATCATCCCGTTCTTCACACTCCAGCTCCCAATTTCCTCTTTCACTGCCCCACCTGCTCCTGAACCATCAAAGAAACCCTTTCTAAAACATGTTTGTTCTCTCCTCCTTTCTTTGCTGAACCCTCATCCTCACCTACTCCTTCATCCTCCATTCCTCCTCCCTCTTCTGAGGCACCTCTTGCCTCTTCCTTTGTCCTCATCTTCTGGTCCCTCCTCTGGGACCATCTACTCAACCTCCTCCTACCCCTCTTTCTCCTCTCTTCACCCTCCTACTCCACCATCTTTCATCACCCTCATTCCTGCGAGTGCTACTACCATTGGCCATACTGTTCGCATATAAAAGATGAATTTGAAGAGGCCATCATCCGAACAGTCTACTGTATCTTCTCATATTCACAGGACTGATTCTTAGCCCTCTCCCAGTCCTACCTCCAAGAAAAGAAAAGTCTCAAAAGAGCTGTTTCCCATTCCTCTCAGCTCTCTTTCCTCCTCTGTGGTACTCCCTCTCTGTAATCCACATAAGAAATCCATCTATTCTGAATATATTTAAAAATGTACATTTGCTGCACTCTTTGGCCTCCCTTATCTAAATCTCACAGAATATCTCACTCTCATCCTTCCTATCTCTGCTGTGCCCAAGCCTGAACATTCTAAATCCTCTCCTCGGCTGAGTCTAAGACTGAGGATCAGTGGGCCAGGTCCAATAAAGCCCTGTACATAAAATTTGAAGTTTTCAGGGCTAGAGATTTCCTCCTTCAAGTCATCCTCTTACTTTGTTTGATGGTTTGTCAGTCAGCACTCATCTTCTTGGAGTCCCTCATTCAGAAAGAAATCAAGTTGATCAGGCAGTTTCAAATGTACAATGACTACTGCCATATTCATGGCCTTCATGAAGTCTAGCTCAGTCAGTTAAGGTCTGCTATTTATGATCTCCGCACAGAACACACCACTCAATGTACCTCTTCAGGTTGATTTTGCCACCCTAAAGATGCCTTCCTTCAAGCTTCTCCCTCAGCTGCATTTTCTTCTCATGGACTCTGATGAGGGTCCAATCATTTTTGAAAGGTATGCCAGAGTCAAGGCCAGAATTTTGTTCAGAAAGAATCCCCCGTAGCATTCCATCGTTTTCTCTTCAGAGAATATCACAAGGGTTACATTAAGTCTTCTGTTTTAGCCCCTCTGCTCGCTGAATCTGAGAGATTCTTCTCCACTAAATGGTGTAAGGTATACCATTAGGTGCTCTCCATCTAGGTCAGTTAAATTCTTCCTAAGTCAAGTCAGATCAACCCCTCCTTACTCCTGAGCAGTCATGGATCTCAACTACATCAACCTAGTTTCAGATCCTTTTTCTATTGGGTTGAGAGATTCAAGTTTTTGAAGCTATGAAGAAAGAACTGAAGACCCACTCTCTGCATTATCCATCCCCATGAACAAGTTCCTTTAGCATGCTAGTTTGGAACCGCTCTATTCTACCGACTGTCTCTCAGTGCTGTTGAATACACCAAGGTCATTGAGTATCAGAGACAGGCTCATATTCAGAGACTCGGTTCAGACATGGGGCCCTCTTATAACATTAGCTGGGGTGTCTTTAAGAATCTTGTTGAAGAGCAGGATGTCCAAGCTTGGCAGATTATTACTTGCCATGCTTTTTCTGTCTCCTACCCTCTATATTTCTGACCCTCACTAATTCATAAGATTTGCACTCTTGGCACACACTTATCTTTGTCTTTCCTTATTCTTTTTGCTTATGATAAAAAGGGGAGAAAATATTCTGAAATACATACTTTAAAATTTATCTAGCGCATTTATTTCAGCTTTTTCATATATATTATTTTAATGTTTTGTCATCACCAAAAAGGGGGAGATTGATGATCAATCCATCTCCATATAATTTGTTATTTATTATATGTATTTTTTGTGATTAACAAAACTCTGGAAATATGAACTAACATTGTTTTTTAAGGTTTGTCAATAGGTCTCAAATAAAACACACTTAGTAAGTTATCTACATTCATGTTCTTTGTAGTTATACATCGACTTCTATAAAAAGCTCACATCGATTACTATTCTATTTCTACATAGATTTAACTAAAACAACAACTACATTGAAAAACATCAATTTTAGAAAGAATATCGATTTCACTGAAGTATGGACTTCACATTAGAACATCGATTTCGGTTCTACATCGACTTCACATTAGAACATCGATTTCGATTCTACATCGACTTCATATTAAAACATCGATTTCGGTTCTGCATCGACTTCATATTAGAACAACGATTTCATTTCAAACATTGATTTGCTTTCTACATCTATTTCACTTAAACATCAATTTCATGTAGAACATCGACTTCACTTAAAACATCGACTTCACTTAAAACATCGATTTCATTCAACATCAATTTCATCTGGAACTGACTTCATTCAAACATCGATTTCAGATCAACAACGATTTCATTTGAACATCGATTTCAGTAAAATAATGACTTTACCTAGAACATCAATTTCACTTGAACATTGACTTAAGTTAAACAACGATTTCATACAGAACATCGATTTCACTACATGGATTATGTTCACATTGACTTCATGTCAACATGGATTACATATCAACATAGATTATGATTATATCTTAACATCAATTTCATTCCAACAATGATTACACTCACAAACGACTCTCTTGAACATCGGTTGTGTTTGAATATCGACTGTCTCTAAACATCAACTTCTCTTTTACAATGATTATGCTTTAGACAGTTGATAGATATTATATTATAATCTTTTCAGATATCTTGAATACATTCTATCCTTCATGATATTCAAATATATTTTCCAAATCACTATGGATTTTATATATTCCCACGAACCTTATTGTATCTGTATACTAAGCATTTATTGTGTGTGGTACAATATTTGTACAACATATCTTCATGCTACCATATTCATGTCACGTAAAGTAAAACTTTAAAGGATGACAGAATGGAACTTCCTCTTTGGTATTCTTCCTAAAGCACAACTACTAATGTTGACTGATAGTTTAGACACATTTAAGTTGTCTACGCTTCAGCATTTATTATGTGCAGGTTTCCGGTGGTCATATACGTTATAACGTTGGACCTGTCACTCTGATAGAAGCAAGAAATGATTCAGTAATCCTCTCTGTATGTGTCTATCCTAGCATTTAATGGCTGCAGGTTTTCTTGATTCCTACATCGGACTAGACACATCTAACGTGCGTGAAGATTAGAGACAATGGATACTTCAAGGGATACCTCTTAAAAATGAAGATAAATAGAAGACCGAGGACTGCATGAAGATATAACCTTGACACCTTGAAGAAAAAAGATAGAAGAGCTTGTTCCTTCATTCAAAGATAGTTTTCTGCTGCTAGCTCTCCATAGCAACCTGTTCTTGTCTTTAAGAGCTTGCTGTAGATCTGAAAGACCTTCTTTCTGTGTGAATCATTTTGTCTCTCAGATTGCACCTCAGATCAAGCAATCTTTAAAGCTTGGACTAGGGCCATCATCTCCATTATTTTCACTGAGTGCTCCTCTTCGTCTGTGAAGAGAAGACTTGTTGTTGAGTGGGTGGTGTTCCCTTTGGTATGAAGGAAGACTTGTTGTATCAGGTGGTTTAGTGCCTCTTCGTGTTGAGAAGAGAAGGCCAGCTGCAACTGGATGTGTAAGTATACTTAAGGGGGACTGTACCCTTAGTTAGTGAAAACCCAAGTTGTTGTTTGGGGACTGAACATAGGACTCCTTGTGATAGGAGATCTGAACCAGGATAAAATCCTTGTTGTTCGTGTGATTGATCTTATTGTGTCTTCATTTTATACTAACCCTAATCATCGAATTTAGTGTCTTCTGTAAAAGTGTTTTATTTGTAGGAATATTCTAAATGAAATTTTAGCAATCATTCACCCCCCTCTGGGCCTGCAACCTGGTCCACTATACAACCTGTTACCCTAGGAGGAGGTGCAGACGGACTCAAGCTTGTAAGAATTTTAATGGCATAAACAATACAAGTGAATCAACGCACAAATAAACTACAAATTTAAATATATATACCTATCACAAGGGTAGGAAGCATAGTAGGCATAGGTGGACTCGATCCTTTTAGAATGAGAAATAAATAACAAAATATATAATCAATATACAATCACTTACAACTTCAAACACAAGGCTTACTTTCTACCAGAGGAGGAGGCGTGGATGGACCCGAACTGTAACAATTTAATGACATAAATAATATGTATAAGTAATGCACAAAAAATACAACTTTAAATATACAAACTGAGGCCGCAGAAGAACTCTTCCCACTACTCAACCTTCTTCCACCACTAGAGCTCGATCATGCTCCACGTACCATATCATCACGAAGAACATGAAAATTCATGTATATTAGTCCACTGCTTTTATTAAAAATGGACATTATAAATATTTACCATGCATGAAAATGTTCTACCAATTTTTAAATGATATTCATTTCCTCCTTAGATGATGACGATAAATCTATTCAACTCCATCTTCGTCAACATCTTCACATTCAACATGGGTATGTTCCTCCTTCTCATCAGAATTCTTCATCAGAACCTGATCTACATTAATATCTGTTCGCCTCTAGTACTCCTTTTATCTCATATGGATTGACTTCTTCCACTTCATTTCCTTAGACAAGTAAATGGCTCTTCAGATTTGTTTACTCCGGTATAAGCTATCAACTATACATCATCAACCAAGTCTACTTGAAAGAATTCGGCGTTGACCTCTTCAGGTGTATGATCAGTCAGGTCCAATTCATAATCAAATAATAGCCTTGATCTAACTCTGCAAACTGCCCCCATCATTTCATGTTTTGTTTGTATATGCTGGAAAGCTTGTATAATACACTTGCTGAGTTTGTGTGGCAAAATGAATGGCTCATAAGTTTTCAATTTGGACTTATTTTTAAGCTCGACAATCCCACCTGATCTACATCAAAATTCATGT
>JACBKR010001871.1:0-38965 GCA_014218235.1 Colocasia esculenta | reverse complement strand
TGGAAAAGTTGTGCACTATGATGGAGAACATGTACAATAAAATGGATAATGACATGATGGAGGTGAAGCATGGTTTTAATAGAATGGAGGAAAAATATGAAAATCTCATGTTTGAAATGAATATCAGATTTAATAGCTTAGATTTTCAGCTTGGCAATGCTTTTCGAGGACATGAACTCATGTCTCAAAGGGTAAATAACTCCTACAATATCATTCAAAGCATGTGGGGTCATGTGCAGCCTCCTCCACCACCTCAAGATCCTCAACTGTCCATTCGCCCTAATCAGATGTTTGATCCTCCTATCGAGCCTCATCATGATGAAGATAATGTCTAGAGAAGCTGTGTGAAATACTAGTTCAGACTGACTGTTTTATATGTTTTGGATTGTTACTTTTGTTTGATATTTTTGTCCTCACTACCATAGGGTAGTTCACCATCTTATAGGACATGCATTCCTTTTTGATGTTAAAAACCTTATAACTTTTCTGGAATGCTAGCTTATGGAAAGTTTTGTTTGACTGTTGAACTGTTTGTATGTGCACTATATATATATATATATATATTATATATATATATATATATATATATATATATATATATATATATATGACAGGTTCTATGCACTGTGTTTATGAAAATTTACAGACTCACATGGATTGCTTATCACTTGTATATGAGGACTATTTTTTTAATGGCAGATTTTGTGTGGACTAGTTAATCCTTGAAGTTTAAAATTGATTTCTATGCAAACTGTGATTGAATTACATTTTGAAAAATTTTACAGACTTTAGTTTTAAAATCTTCAAACCCTCGACAGAAAAATTGACTTTCTGTCATGCAAATCACTCAAATAAAGTCTATTTTTGGTCTGGTTTCATGAGTTTTTGAATTGTTCAACCAGAAATCATGTGTTTCGGTTTGCTCTCTCAATTTTTAAGATGCTTTGGACTGCTATAACCTATTTCTATAATTGATGAATAAGTATCATGTTTAGGGGGAGCCATGAAATTTTTTATAGATCTCTCAAGACAAAAAATGTGGAGAATGAAAGATATGAAATGAGGAAATGAAATAGAAAGGGGGAGAATATCTCGTTACAAAACTATTTCTCAAAGGAGAAGAACTTTATTTTGATATCAAATTTTGAGATGTTTTAGCTATCATAAAAAAGGGAAAGATTGTTAATCCATTAGTTTTGATGTGGGTAATTAACCCATTAATCATCAATGATAATTATATTTTGATGATTTCAAAAAGATAACAAAAGTTATATTTTAGAAATCCCTTTTTTTTACAAGTACATCTCTCAAAAATCTTGATAAAGTATATATAAAATTTTAAAAAGTCCATATTTACAAATCTTAAAAGTTTTATGCTTAAGATATCATATCATTCAACATAGTAGAATGAACTATGTCCATGCAAATGTTAACACTTTGCAGACATGTTGACATATAAGCTCTCAAAATTCAAAATTTGAATTCCCTCCATGAAGAAATTATTTTAGGAGCTCCTTTACATGTGGCAGATCTCAAGTAGTAGACACGATCACAACTATATCCATTATTTTTGTAACGACCCTCTTTATACCGGTACGATTATACCAATCCACATCGGTACAAAGGGTGTCGTCACAGTGGGACATTTACCCAACACAATACAATAGGTTGAAACATACATGAATAACAAAAAAGTACAACAGAAATAAAAGAAATAACTCTCATTCCATCTTCATTCACATGATTCCACAGTCTATATAGCAATGTAAAGAAATAACAATTGTCCACATTAGTACAAGTCCAAAAAAAAAAAACATTGTTCATGACATTGGTTACATACTATGAAATAAAGTAAACTAAGCAGCGATCTCCACAAAAGCAGATACTCCTCACGCTCGGAGTCGCTCCACACTAAGTCCTCTTCAAGTACGGGGACACCTGTCTCATCTGTACGCCGAAGCAAGTATGAGTCTTCTAAAAAGACCCAGCAAGCAATCTAAAGATAGCATCCTTACACATATCACATACACATACTAATATAATTAACAATAAGGAAACACATGGCACATGCTTCATATGAATTAAGCAAATACATAAGAACAACCTATGACATGCTTTCTATACATAATAAATAACATGATTCTTAGTTTCAAATTCTATTCATATCATTTTACAATTATACACAATTTAATCATGAGAATATGCACATGGTAAATAGCAAACTTAGTATGATATCTAATCATTTTCACATGCATTCACAACACTTCTTCACATATTTAGCTTGTTGTTTTAATATAAAATTACACATTCACATGGTATCACATCTCTTCACATGTTAACACATTCACATTACACTATCACATGCTCATATTTCATATTTGCACAATTCACATATTCACATTTCACATATTCACACTTTTTACACTTAATTGCCGTGACACATAGTCCGAACGACCATAAGAAGGACACACATACACATAACACATATCCGTCACCTAGGCAACACAATGACGAATCTTGGTACTGTGCAGACCGGGAGAAGCACTCTCCACCCTAACCAGTACTTGTCCACCTCCAGGATTTCATCCTAATGCCCACAGGATATCACATACACATTGAGCCTTCGCATAGGGACTTTACTATAGTACGGCTCCACAGCCCTCTATGGTAGCAGTGTCAATATCAGCACACTTTACACATTATCACTTAATCACAGTCACTTATATGCACACTTTAATCCCTTTTCACATGCACTTTAAATAACATTCACATCTCAGGTTACAGAACTTAACCATACTGTTTCACAGTGATAAACAAATCATAACAGAGCCCTAACATGCTGCTAAATACTGAAATTCACATGATTCAAGTTCAACATGTTTATCATGGTCAATTACCCTTGTTAAAATATAAACTGTACCTACTGTTGTCAAAATAGTACAAAATTTTTATCACAGGCTTCATACTGGTAATATATCACATACCTAATTTTTCATATTTTTCGCAATAGAAAACTAATTTTAAAAATTTAAACAGATTCATGCAGATTTATTAAGAAATTCACTTAAACATGGTTCACAGTAAAACAGTCGGTTTTAATAGTTCTAAAACCTGAAAATAGTAACCATAAGATCATGGAAAATTTCTGAAACCCTAACATGCAACAATTCCATTTATTCAGAATTTAACAGGGTCAGATCATGCTTATTGTCTAATTAAAGTAATTATATTAAATGAAACTATGTACAGAAATTCGACATACCCTCATGATATGATCTACTGACCATACCTGACCAAACATAAATTTCACAGCATATACAGACGACCTTAAGTCTGAAAATCATAGCACATAGATCAAGTTCACATTTCTGAAAAACCTGAAGAACTTGGCGGCAAAGGCCTTGCCGCCTACATGGGTTAACGACATACGATGTTGCTGCCAACTCAGGATCTTGGTGGCAACAAGCTTCCGTCAAGTTATTGTCTGTAGAAAGTGCAGACTGAACGCAAAAAACTTGAAGAATGGGGGGTTCCAGGCCACAAATAAAATCCTTAAAAATTCCGAGGACTTAGGGGACATGTATAGGGATGAGACCCCTCGATTACTTACCTAGAAATAAATCTAAGGTCAGATTTTTGCTGAAGAAGCCCCCTCGGCCAAGCCAAGAAGGTGGGATTTCCTCTCCAACTCCGGTCTTTCTGTTGATGTAGATGGATCTTTGGGAGTCGGGGAAGCTTCCTCAATGTCAAGAGCTCCTTCTAGTCGATGTAGATCGCCGGAAGAACCCCTCACACGTCGGATCAAACTTGCACAAGGTTCAGTTTTCTCCACAGAAACCCTAGTTTTCTCAAGAGCCAAAAGACCTATTCTGATTGAAAGCTAGGTATTTTATAGGGCTAATGGGTTTGGGGTATGTGTAGATTAGGTTCCTACCGTTGGAGGTGGGTTTCCTAATCAAGAACGCAAGAAACACAACCATTTTCAGATCTGGAATCGCATCATCAACGGAGAAGTAGACGGCCACATTGCTGCCGTTAACAAGAAGTCAACGTCCATCGATCTAGACGTCGACATGAAATAAACGGCACACTGGTTGCCGTCAACCTGACCTTAACGTCAATTGATGTTGATGTTGACTGGGATTTTGGCAGAAACACAGAATATCTAATAAACAACATACACCATATATGTACATACAATATACACAACATTATTTAAATACAATACACATAATTAAACAATATAATATGCACAAAAATAAACATATATATATATACATATGCACATAAGTAAATAATTAAACATGCTATTTACAACAAATATCATATGCATATAATTAAACATAATATGAATAAAATTCGAGTAATAAGAACAAAGTTTGAGGGCCTTACACCCTCTCATGCTAAAAGAAAACTTCGTCCTCAAAGTTAGAATGAAAATACTAACCAAATAAATGGGGATACTTCTTCTTCATGGCGTCCTCAAGATCCCATGTAGCCTCCTCCCGCGAGAAATTCCTCCATAGCACCTTCACGGACGCAATGCTCTTGCTCCTGAGGTGCTGAACCTTCCAGTCTAGGATAGCTACAGGTTGCTCTACATACGAAAAGTCTGGCTAAATCTCCACTGGCTCATGACTAATAACATGAGACGGATCTCGCACATACCTCCTGAGCATAGATACGTGGAAAATGGGTGAACACTAGCTAACGCTGGGGGTAAACCTAGCTCATATGCCATGCTACCCATCCGCCTAAGAATCTCAAACGGGCCAATGAATCTAGGACTCAACTTGCTGTGCCTGCCAAACCTGACAACGCCTCGGGTAGGCGAAATCTTAAGAAATACATGCTCGCCAACCTCGACTCCAAATCCTTCATTCTGTTGTCGGCGTAGCTCTTCTACCTATCATACGCCGCAACAAACCTCTGCCTGATAAGCTGAATCTTATCCGAAGTCTCCTGCACCAACTCCGGACCAACTAACTGCCTATCACCTGTCTCCTCCCAGCAAAAGGAGATCTATAGGTCCGCCCATACAAAGCCTCAAACGGAGTCATCATGAAAACTGTTGTTGCAGGCGAACTCCACAAGAGGTAAATGACGCTCCCAATCACCCTTCCAATCCAGCACGCACGCTCTCAACATATCCTCGAGCGTCTAAATAGTCCTCTCGGACTGGCCATCTATCTGGGGATGGAACGCCGAACTAAGCTTCAATTGAGAACCCAAAGCATCCTGAAGATCCTGCCACAGCCTCGAAGTAAACCTCGGGTCTTGGTCCGAAATAATCAACTTCGGCACACCATACAATCTCACAATGATGTTGACATACATCCTAGCCAAACTCTCAACGGACTGCTTCTTCTTCATATGCAAGAAATGCGCCATCTTGGAGAAACGATCTACAATCACCCAAATCGAGTCATTGCTCTTAGCTAATCTGAGCAAACCCGTCACAAAATCCATCGTGATTGCTTCCCACTTCCATACAAATATCTTCATCTTCTGCATAAGGCCCGATGGTCACTGACGCTCGGCCTTCACCTGCTGGCATACCAAACATCTAGACACGAACTCGGCCACATCCTTCTTCATACCAGACCACCAGAAAGATCTCTTCAAATTCTGGTACATCTTAGTGTTGCCTGGATGAATGGAAAACCTCGACCTGTGAGCTTCTGCAAGAACATGCTCACGGACATCCACAACATCAGGAATACAAACTCGGTGCTGAATTCTAATAACATCATCCTCATCTTGAGCAATGCCTGCCTTCCCACCATTTCCTGAAGCCTAGGATCCGTTCTCTGCTGCTCGATCACCTCATCTAGAACTGTGGATCAGATAGCCAACTGAGCCATAAAAGCCTAACATAACTATGGCTCTAACTTAGTCATCGCACATGCTGCATCCTCCAACATCTTCCAATCCTGCTGAGCAAAGACCTCTTCCTACTGAGAGCATCTGCTACGACATTCGCCTTCCCTGGATGATATTGAAGCTCGAAGTCGTCCTTAAGGAATTCAATCCACCTCCTCTACTGGAGGTTCAACTCCTTCTGCGAAAAGAGATACCTCAGACTCTTGTGGTCAGTGAACACCTCGAACTTGACACCATAAAGATAGTGTCTCCAGATCTTCAGTGTATGAACCACTGCCGCAAGCTCCAAATCATGGGTCGGATAGTTACTCTCATGCTCCTTTAACTGGCGAGAAGCATATGCAACTACCTTACCATGCTGCATCAATACACAGCCAAGACCAATCTAAGAAGCGTCTGAGTAGATGGCAAAACCCTCTGCACCACTAGGCAAGATCAACACAGGTGCAGATGTAAGCCTCTCCTTCAACAACTGGAAACTACTCTCGCAATCCTCAGACCACACAAACTTCACACCCTTCCTGGTTAGCTTAGTCAAAGATGCTGCGATAGATGCAAAGCCCTCAATGAATCGCCTATAATAGCCTACTAAACCAAGGAAACTCCGAATCTACGATGGGGTCCTTGGAATCTCCCAATCTAACCACTGCCTGGACCTTCGCCGGATCAACTGCAACTCTAGCGCCTGAGATAACATGCCCAAGGAAATGAACCTCGCGCATCCAGAAATCGCACTTGCTGAACTTTGCATATAGCTTGTGCTCTCAGAAACCTCCAGAACAACCCCTAAATGCTCACGGTGTGTAGCCTCATCGGGAGAATAGACTAACACATCGTCAATGAACACCGCAACAAAGCTATCCAATAAGGCATAAACACCTGTTCATGAGATCCATGAATGCTTGCGTTGGTCAGACCAAATGGAAGCACAAGCAACTCATAATGCCCATAACGAGTTCTGAAAGCAGTCTTAGACACATCCTCACCCTTAATCCTCAACTGATGATAACCAGACCGCAGATCAATCTTAGAAAACACGGATGCATTCTACAGCTGATCAAACAAATCATCTATGCGGGGCAAAGGATATCTGTTCTTCATGGTCACCTGGTTGAGCTTCCTGTAATCAATGCATATCCTGAGGGAACCATCTTTCTTCTTTACGAATAATATAGGTGTGCCCCATGGTGACACACTAGGGCGAAAAAATCCTTTATCCAGCAAATCCTGTAACTGTCCTCAGCTCAGCTAACTCCGTAGGTGCCATCTGATATGGAGCCTTAGAGATAGGAGAGGTGCCTGGAAGCAGCTATATAGTAAACTCTTTCCCTAGCCAGTGGCAATCCAGACAAATCATCAGGAAACACGTCTGGAAATCCTGCACTACCTCAATATCCTCAAGGGTTGGTGACTGATCAGCCTTTAACACTAAGACCACGCTGGCAAGAAATGCGTCACACCCCTTGTTCACCATCCTCATCGCCTTCATGGCGGAGATCACAAACCTTCCCGCTAAGTTCCTTGGAAACGGATGTGAGAACTCATCCTCGCCAGGAATACGGAAAGTAATCTTCTTCCCTCTACAATCCACCAAGGCATAGTGCTCCTCAAGCCAATCCAGACCTAGAATCGCATCAAAGTCCTTCATCTTGAGCAAGTAGAAGCACCCAACTAAGCCTCGGTCCTCAATGCACACAGGTAAAGATGAAAAACACTTCCTAGTCGATACCGTACCTACTGGTGTGTGCACAGACAAAGGAACCTCTAACTCCTCAGCCTCTACTCCAGACTCTACCGCTAATTGCTTGGAAAAATGCTCGGAAATGAACGAGTGTGTGGCACCCGTATCAAACAAAACCCGAGCATGCACACCCATGACTAAAACCGTACCTTCCGTGACGTTCTCGGCCTGCTCTACATCCTCTCGTGTTAGTGCAAACACTCGAGCTTGGGCTCGGGGCCTTCCTGGTCTCCCTGTCACTGGCATTGCTGCTGCTGCCGCTGTTGGGGCTGGAGCTCCTCGCTGAACACCTTGCTGAAGTCTAGGGCAATTCATGATCTGGTGCTCGGTACTGCCACACATAAGGCACTTCCCTGCCAACTTCCAACATTCGGTACCGCCGTGTGCTCTTCCACAGTGAGGACACATCTTCTTGTCGCTAGGCCTGAAATTGGGGGACTGCACTGTAACTGCCTACTGACTCGATGCCGCTGGATGCTGCGGTGCACGGCCTTCTTCCTGTCCTGCCTTTAGAAAGGTGGCGCGCATGGACCTCTTCTGCGATGCCTTCTTCTCCTCCAGGTATTGGTCCATCTCGCTCTCCTGCCTGCACACTGCACTGAGAGCCTCGTCCAATGTACGGTGGTCAAAAGCCACAAGCCTCGATTTCAGTGATGGTTTGAGCCCCATCACGAACTTCTTCGCCTTCCTGTGCTCAATAGCAACTATATGTGGAGCATATTTGGACAGTACGGCAAACCTGGCCTCATACTACAGAACCGTCATGGAGCCCTGAGTGAGAGAAAGAAACTCTTGCTCCATCTTGTACTGGATGTGCTCGGGGATGAACTTGGCCTGAAAAAGTCTCGTAAACTCAGCCCAAGTCACCTCAATCGTGCCATCCTTCTACTTGGTAGGAAGTACGGAGGCCCACCACACATCAGCTCTCTCCTGCAAAACATGACCCATAAGCACCATGTAAACAAAACCTTAACTTAACACAAGTACATAAATATATTTAAGTACCTGTAGCATGTAGGTGGCCAAGCTAACTTTATCTTCCTCGGCACACTTGATGGCTCGGAATATCTTCTCAACTTCTCTCATCCAACTCTCCGCTAAGAGGGGCTGACTCTCCCCTTAAAAGAAGGCAGAGCCATCCTCTTGAACCTCTTCACGATGGAAGGACTACCATGGCCATGCTCCTGGGGAACTGGAGCTGGAGCCTGAGCATGAGCCTGCAGTTGAGCCTGCAGTACCGCCTGAGTCTGCACTTGGGTCTGCATTGTCGAAACCAGACCTTGCATGAACACACCATAATCCACAAGTGGTGGTGGAGGAAGTATTGTAGGACCTTGGGTTGCGGGGGCCTGCTGCTCACCCCTCTCCTCACGCCTCTGCTCATCCTCCCTAGCCTGAGCACCACGCCTACCACAACTCGCCATAGCCTGAAAAACAATTTAATCTAGTTAGAAACTAAGTTATTTAGTCCTAACTATTTTCTTAACTATCTTACATTCATTATTAGTACTTTCTACATATATGGACAAATTCTATAAAGACTTTGCTATATTGTGAAGATGATGGCATATTCATGTACTATCTCAACCTTGGGCTCTGATACCAATATCTATAACGACCCTCTTTATACCGATATGATTATACCAATCCACATCGGTACAAAGGGCGCTGTCACAGTGGGACATTTACCCAACACTATACAATAGGTTGAAACGTACATGAATAACAAAAGAGTACAACGGAAATAAAAGAAATAACTCTCATTCCATCTTTATTCACAAGATTCCACATTCTATATAGCAATGTAAAGAAATAACAATTGTCCACATTATTACAAGTTCAAAAAAAAATACATTGTTCATGACATTGGTTACATACTATGAAATAAAGTAAACTAAGCAACGATCTCCACAAAGCAGCTACTCCTCACGCTCGGAGTCGCTCCTCACTAAGTCCTCCTCAAGTACGGGGACACCTATCTTACCTGTACGCCGAAGCAAGTATGAGTCTTCTAAAAAGACCCAGCAAACAATCTAAAGATAGCATCCTTACACATATCACATACACATACTAATCTAATTAACAATAAAGGAAACACATGGCACATGCTTCATATGAATTAAGCAAATACATAAGAACAACCTATGACATACTTTCTATACATAATAAATAACATGATTCTTAGTTTCAAATTCTATTCATATCGTTTTACAATTATACACAATTTAATCATGGGAATATACACATGGTAAATAGCAAACTTAGTATGATATATAATCATTTCACATGCATTCACAACACTTATTCACATATTTAGCTTGCTGTTTTAATATAAAATTTACACATTCACATGGTATCACATCTCTTCACATGTTAACACATTCACATTACACTATCACATGCTCATATTTCACATTTGCACAATTCACATATTCCATTTCACATATTCACACTTTTTACACTTAATTGCTGTGACACATAGTCTGAACCACCATAAGAAGGACACACATACACATAACACATACCCGTCACCTAGGCAACATAGTGACGAATCTTGGTACTGCGCAGACCGGGAGAAGCCCTCTCCACCCTAACCAGTAGTACTTGTCCACCTCCAGGATTTCATCCTAATGCCCATGGATATCACATACACATTGAGCCTTCCCATAGGGACTTTACTATAGTACGGCTCCACAGCCCTCTATGGTAGCAGTGTCAATATTGGCACACTATACACATTATCACTTAATCACATTCACTTATATGCACACTTTAATCCTTTTCACATGCACTTTAAATAACATTCACATCTCAGGTTATAGAACTTAACCATACTGTTTCACAGTGATAAACAAATCATAATAGAGCCCTAACATGCTGCTAAACACTGAAATTCACATGATTCAAGTTAAACATGTTTATCATGGTCAATTACCCTTGTTAAAATATAAACAATACCTACTGTTGTCAAAATAGTACAAACTTTTTATCACAAGCTTCATACAGTAATATATCACATACCTAATTTTTCATATTTTTTGCAATAGAAAAACTAATTTTAACAATTTAAACAGATTTCATACAGATTTATCAAGAAATTCACTTAAACATGGTTCACAGTAAAACGTCGGTGTTAATAGTTCTAAAACCTGAAAACAGTAACCATAAGATCATGGAAAAATTTCTGAAACCCTAACATGCAACAATTCCATTTTTCAGAATTTAACATAGTCAGATCATGCTTATTGTCTAATTATAGTAATTATATTAAATGAAACTATGTACAGAAATTTGACATACCCTCATGATATGACCTACTGACCATACCTGACCAAACAAAAATTTCACAGCACATACAGATGACCATAAGTCTGAAAATCATAGCACATAGATCAAGTTCACATTTCTCAAAAAACGTGATGAACTTGGCGGCAAAGGCCTTGCCGCCAACATGGGTTAACGGCACACGATGTTGCCACCAACTCAGGATCTTGGCGGCAACAAGCTTGCCGTCAAGTTCGTGTCTGCAGAAAGTGCAGACTGAATGCAAAAAACTTGAAGAATTGGGGGTTCCAGGACACGAATAAAATCCATAAAAATTCCTATGACTTAGGGGACATGTATATGGATGAGACCCCTCGATTACTTGCCTGGAAATAAATCTAAGAAGGTCAGATTTTTGCTGAAGAAGCCCTCCTCGGCCAAGCCAAGAAGGTGGATTTCCTCTCCAACTCCGGTCTTTCTGTTGATGCAGATGGATCTTTTGGAGTCGGGGAAGCTTCCTCAATGTCAAGAGCTCCTTCTAGTCGATGTAGATCGCCGGAAGAACCCCTCACACATCGGATCAAGCATGCACAAGGTTCAGTTTTCTCCACAAAAACCTAGTTTTCTCAAGAGCCTAAAGACCTATTCTGAGCGAAAGATAGGTATTTTATAGGGCTAATGGGTTTGGGGTATGCGTAGATTAGGTTTCCTACCGTTGGAGGTGGGTTTCCTAATCAAGAACGCAAGAAACACAGCCGTTTCCAGATCTAGAATCGCATCATAAATGGAGAAGTAGACGGCCACATTGTTGGCGTTAACAAGAAGTCAGCGTCCATCGATCTGGACGTCGACATGAAATAAACGGCACACTGGTTGCCGTCAACCTGCCCTTAACGTCAATTGATGTTGATGTTGACTGGGATTTCGACAGAAACACAGAATATCTAAAAAAACAACATACACCATATATGTACATACAATATACACAACATTATTTAAGTAAACACAATTAACACAATAAATATGCACAGAAATAAACATATATATACATATGCACATAAGTAAATAATTAAACATGCTATTTACAACAAATTTCATATGCATATAATTAAACATAATATGAATAAAATTCGAGTAAGAAGAACAAAGTTCGAGGGCCTTACAATTTTATTCATCAATCATTGAGGACGGATCAAGGTGTGGACACTTTGATTAAATGTCGACACTTTCAGATAAAAAATGTCAACACTTTCTGACTGATAGAATATCTTATTGAGATATTGGTCGGATTTGTTGGAGTCTGTGACACCCAGAATTTTAATAATAATAAATATTAAACATTAGGGAAGAAATTGATTTAAATTACCATGAAAGATACAAGAACATGATTACAGTTGAATCTAAAGTCCTTTCACATAATTTATGTGATTCTGGTACTGTCTTCATGTGTGCACCCCGACAGGGCGACATCGGAATTCGGTAACAAAAGTAAAATCTAACAACATCATAATTACCAGAAAAATGTACTGATCTCAAAAATATAGCTATTCTGGATTATTGATGCATAGATATCCAGATTAAGCTGACATAATGATTTTTAGGGGCAATTTCCACCTGATGAAAAATTAAATAAAAATCTCCATAATTTAGGTTATATCTCAATTAGCTTATGTTTGAAATTTCATGTCAATTGGATATCATTTAAGTATAAAACTAGTGGCCCAAAGAACCTAAACAAATAAGTTTGAATTACGTAACCCAATTTATGTAAGCGTGCTTACGTATGTGGGGGAGGCTACGTGTTGAGATTTTGACGATCCTTATCTTGGAGGGTCGTGAGGTGATAAGGCTCCCCTCTTCTTATAACCCCCCCCCCCCTTCTAGTTCTTCTTCTCTTCATCTTCCTGTGTTCCCTTCTTCCTCTTCTTCTTTTCTTCCGGCAACTTCCTCTGCTTCTTTTTCTTCCTCTTCATCTTCTTCACACTTCATCTTCTCATCACTTCTTCTTCAAACCACCCATGCAATAGAAAGAGTGAAAAGAGAGAGAGCAGCAGGTGCAGAGGAAAGTAGAAGAGGGGGAGTAGGTGCAGAGGCAAGGAAGAGAGAGAAAGAGGCTGCAGTGCTCGGAGGAGAGAGAAAGAAGAGAGATGAGGAGCTTAGGAAGTTCATCTCCACCCGACGGCCATGCCCAACTGATATGTAGGTTCCTCTCTATCCTTCTTGATTGTTCACTTTCATTCCAAGCATATTGGACCGTGCAATTGAAGCTTTATGATTCTGGTTTTTACCAGAATCGGTCGACCGACCTTGACAAATTGGTCGACCGATCCCCTCCTTTTCCCCTGCTCCAGAGAGAGAGAAAGAGAGAGATGGGGGCATAAAGCCTCCCGCTTTCCTGGAAGCCATGTACATTTATAGTATAGTGCTTGCTCTTCATTTTCTTGATCATTTATTTCCATTCCCAAGCAAGTTTTAAGTGGTGCGATTTGTGACCTTACGCTTCTGGTTTCTACCGGAATCGGTCGACCGACTTGGTCATTTCGGTCAACTGATCCTACAGTCCAAACCCAGAAAACAAACCCTGGCTAGGTCGGTTGACCGACTTCCCTATTTCGGTCGATCGATTCTTCCTCTGAAACCCAGCAACTAGCACTAGCTAGGTCGGTCGACCGACTTCCCATTTCGATCGACCGATTCTGCTATTCCGGTCCACCAATTCTGCTATTTCGGTCGACTGATTCACAGTCAAAACCAAGATTCCAGTACTAGCTAGGTCGGTCGACCGACCCTGCCATTCTGGTCGACCGATTTTACAGTTTTTCTGACAGGACTGCTTCTTCCAGAAGTGTCCACAGAAACCCTGCGCGATCGCAAACTCATACCTTATTTACATTCCATATCATTTAAGTAAATGTATAATTTGATGTTTCATTTGCTTAAGATATTTGATGTTCATTTACTTAAATGATATGTAATGTAAATAAGAAAGTACCCCCCATTTGAATCCAATAAAAATATTAGAAAAATTATATCTCTTACCAATAAAAAGCCAACTCTCCCACCGAAGAAGACAAATACGATTTTGGCGATTCCATAAAAATAGCGTCTTCTAATCTCTCATAATTTGGCCTACCTGAAAGTCTCATAATTCAAATAAACCTAGTAGAATGCTAAAAAATCTAAGGTCCGATGAAAAATGATAAACACACATATGACTTCTCCAGGGAGCCTCTCTACTAAAAGAAAAGTCAAACCTGCTCATCATTTATTTTACATTAATATGATTTTTACATTGATATGATATTATCTCCAATCCTAAATAAGAATTAGTAATTGAATGATTCTATCGGCCACATTCATTTCATGACTATCCTCGTGATGTATTCTTTCGTTGACTTTTCGATAAAAGGTTTAAGACTTAATATGTTAAGTAAGTCTAAGTACCATATCACAGAGCTATTCTCTACAGCCTAAAAAAGAGTAGAAAACGCTACATGACATCTCCAGAACTTGTAAGTTTAGACCGTCTTGTAACTACGACCGGTGTTTCGACATGGTAATATCGTTTGGAAATTCCGTTTAGCATTTAATCGCAAAACGACTTGATACATCGACTCTCGATTGACTTCTGAAAAATTACACCTCGAATTTGGTTCACTATCATAAACCTCTTATATTGCATAACTGTGTTATCCCTTGAAATTCCAATCATTCCAACTCTTTTGAGATTCTTATACAGTCTTTTACATGTGCCTTATCCTTGAAAACCAAAGTGCTGCATAACTGTCCGGGAACATAACAATACTGAATGTGTACTTACTGTTCGAGTCTTCAGACTCTACTAGATCAAGATGCCTATAGGGGAAAATCCAAGTCATTGGGAGAACCACTCGAACTTGGTCTCTGAATCGGACATGATTCGAATATACCCGTCGCGAATGGATCTTCCGAACCCGGCCCCTGAATCAGTCTATTCGAATATACCCGTCGAGAGTTGATCTTCCAAACTCGGCCTCTGAATCGGTCTATCGAATATACCCGTCGTGAATGGATCTTCCAACCCAGCCCTGAATCGGTCTATTCGAATATGTACCCGCCGAGACTGGACATACTGAGTGTCTCAGCATCGGACACTACTACTGCTTGATTGATGAATTATATGTTATTGTTTCCCATCAGCATGACATAACTGAGTAGCACTTACTGTCAATACATATTCAATGGACTGTTAGATACTGATTACACGTTTGATAATGATCGCATGTCATTATCTGCCTGATACTCGTTGTTTTGATTCAGTTCATTATGTATCGATTTAATCTTGCATGGTTTTTAATACTGTACATCTTGATTTGCATTATTCTCCCCTTCTTGAACACTATAATTGTTATCCTCGTATGCAGAAAATTTCCTTGATTCCAATATCTATTCTTGTTATTAGAGGATAAATCCTACTGGGCAAGACTGCTCATACCTACTCTTTTTTCAGGTATACGTCGGTTCTAGAAGGCGGGTCAATGAGAATTGTGTGCTGAGAGATCAACACTTGTCATGTCTGACCATTGAATTACGGTTGGGGAATCATGTAAATACCTCAACCTTGAGGAACGACTGTTAAATCTATATTCTTATGTTAAGTCATGACCCGAGCAATTCTTGCTCGAAAAGGTTTTTAACTTTTTCTCGATTTCCTGTTCGGTCGCGTCTCAACATTACGGAAATATTAAATGGCGGGATGTGACAGAGTCTCTCTTGGACTCCGTGTAGGGCCAGCTGGAGTCTTTTCACAATGAAATTACTTGGGCTCCAAGCTCCCAAAATGGCTATAAATAGAGGGGTACTCCCTTCATTCAGAGCACACAAAAGGAGAGAAGCAGCTTGAGCTACATCTATGCTATAGTGCTGACACTTCGAGAAACCTAGAGTGCTGTGAGTTTGCCAAATCCCTGAGCTTTCAGAAGAGAGAAAAGCCCTTCAAGAGTGTTGTGTCTACAAGGCCATTTAGTTGATCATCCCTCTCTTCCAAATTCTCTCGGCAAGATCATCATGCATGAAGATCATCAAGTGTTGTGAGTGTGTCAACTTTGTAAAAGTGCTGACACTTTGAAATGGAAAGTGTCGACATTTCTGGTATATGTTGACACTTTTCTGCTAAGAACCGATTCCTGTGCTAACACTTGTGCTCTGCAAGTTGAGTGTGTGTGTGTGGCAGTATTACTGCGTATGTAAAAGGTCCACGACCTCAGGTGTTTTAAACATTGTGTGTGGGTGAACAAGCACCTAAACTAGCATGTGTAAGTGTTTTTAGAGTGTCGAAAAGCCCAACTTTAGCGTTACGGCCGTTTGGATTTGAGTTTAATGGTTGTAATGTGGTTCTCTTGGCCACTGTATGGTCATTGGGCCTTGGTTGTGGCCTTCATGCCTTGTGTGGGTGTTGTGGCCGAAAATCCTGACCCATATAGCCCATAGGCTTTCTGGTTGAGAAGGCGACAGAGTGGGTCGTTGCGTTTTGAAATGCAACGGGTTTCCACGTCGTGTTCTTTGTACCGCCTTTCTGACGCAGCGTTCTGATTGGTGACAGTGCGGTTTGTCACGTTTAACATGTTATGAACACGACGACTGCCTATGTTGCGATTTGGACTTCAGTTTTAATGCGGGCTTGGGCCAAATAGAGCAGAGAAAGCTCTGTCCGGCCGAGGAAAGGTTTGTTGTGGTGATTCTCGGCAATTTCGGCTTGGGAGATGCTCGTTTGGCGCAGTTTCCACATGAGGAGGGCGTCCGGAGCGTGGACACTTCGGCGGTGTGGTGTTCTTCACGTTTTTCGAGTTTGTAGGGAGACTTCCCCTTCTCTTGAATTATTTCAATGGGTTAAAGCTTCGCAAATCATGCTATTGTGCTATGGGTGGTGTATTTTCCATTGTAAAAGTTTAAATGTTAGTTTACATGAGGTTTGAATGGTTTCCTGGAAGAAGGAGGGGTCCCACGGTTTTGCCTGAAAAGGTGACCATTTGACTCATCGTGTTTTGTTATGAACACGACGAGCTGATCCGTCGCATTATGGCTTCTGATTGGTGTGTTAGAATCGATTGGCTTGAAGGCGTCGGGTTGTCTCGTCGCGTTATTGAGTGTCCGTAATCGATTGACTTGAAGGCGTCGAGTTGTCTCGTCGTGTTCATGTGGTTCAGTAATCGATTGGCGGTGGCGACGTATCAAACTGTCGCGATTTGGGTTTCGATTGATAGTTTGAATATCAATTGGCATGAAGGCAATGTGTAGGGCCATTGCGATTCTTGAGGTGACGTCTGCGTCTATCGCGTTTCACCTTCTGAAGTGTGTATTGTAGTGTTGGGTAGTGGTGGTCCTGTATGGGCCTAGCCTTGGGTATATGGTGATGTTTTCTAAGGTTTAAGGTGGTTTAATGTTAGCAAAGCATGATATAGGATTGATGAATTACTTTATGGCTAATTAGTGAGTTATGTTAATTATGGTAATTATGCTATGTATGTAAGGTTTAGGTTGGAAGTTGGCAATAGCTATATTGTTATGTAATTGCGATGGTGGTCATGCGATGACCATTGACAAGCAATTTTAGAATGTGTAATATAGTGGTTTATGAATATAAGTTTATTAGTACATTGAGTATTCACCGTGGCTTGTGTTTTGTGGAGTTTGGGGGTCTGGCGCCTATTCCGAAATGCTCTCTAGTCGGGTACCCTAAGTTCTTTGTGAGCCAGGCGCATTGTGCTCGGGTTTGTCCGGTATTGTGTGTACCGTAGTGGTCCGTGTTGTCTTCCTACACCCTCACTCGTTGGTTTGTTGAGTAGCCCATTCAGCTGAGGGAAAGACGACAGTGGGACAACGACTTGTAGTGTGCGAGTGTTCTCTGTTCGGTCGCTTGTAGCGCGCTTATGGTTGGGGGACAGACACCAGTAGACGTATTGGTCCCCATAGTCCTGTGTTTCTAGTGTCTCACTTTAGGAGCTCAGGACGGAGTCCCTAAAGGTGTCAGGCATGGACTGTAGTCCTGTGGTCTGCAGTGTGGTGTTGGTCGGTATCCACAGTTCTTGTTCTTGGAGGTGGAGCCGCAGTTAGACTTTCCGTCTGTGACTATGAGACTGAGAGGTGGTCTTGTGTTGTGTTGTCCAGATTGGATACTGGCATCATGAACCAGTAGTCTTTACCCATGTGGTGGAGTCGTTTCTTCCAACTCGGGTTCTCAATAGTTGTGGTGGTGAGTTGTGACTCACCGGCTTAGTTTCTGTTTCTATCCATTAGTGGTTTTACTGTGCTAGTGTCACAGTTGTGCGATGGTGGTTCTATGGTGGTAGCTTTTGGTTTCAGGTACTGGTACACTTTTTGGGTTACTGGTTGTTGTGGCACGTCGAGTGCTGGTTTCAGGTATTGTTGTGGAGCTGTGTTCCGTGGAGGTCGTGTTGCGTGACCTTCCACTTGTCATGTTTTTACCCTTTTGTGGGTAGTCCTCTGATGTGTTTTGTTATTTTGGGTTGTGTGGTGGACTGACTCCTTGTTGTCAGTCTCGTTACTCATTCGTTGGTGGTTGGTCTGTGTGCCTCGTGGTTACTCATTTCAGTTACTGTGGTGGACTGGTGTCTCTGCACTAGTCCTGTTGTTTCCTTTTTTTCTGTGAGTTGTGTTAGCTAGTGTGTTTACATTTTAATGTAGTTTAATTATGTTTATTGCTAGCACATTTTTACTTCAGTAGTTCTTCTGTTAGTGTTGCCAGCCCTTGGTGGTTGAGGTCTCGATTCCTTCGTTGTGTTACTAGTTTGTTGGTATTTTTGAGAGGTCTCTACTAAGCCTGTGACTTGTTGAGGCTTACTCCCTTACAGTTCTTTTCAGGTGCTAGTGGTGTGGTTAGCTTGCACTGGCGTTGTGACAAACTTGTATCACCAACAGTTGAGTTGTAGTTTGTGGTTTGTATGAGCTTTTACTCCCTCAGGGTATGCCCCAGGTGGTTAGCCTTTTCTCTTGGATATGTAATAAGCATTGGGACAGTGTAATTAGTTGTGAATGAGTATGATTACATGTACTTTCTTGTATATTATACTCTTGTGGTTGTCTTTTATATTCTTACTGGACAAGTGTGTGAGTTATCCCTTGCGAGTCTTCGGTCTGTTCGCGGGAGGTGGGCCTGGATATGGAGCCTTATTGGGCATAAGTGTCTAGAGTCGCTACAGTTAGAATATGAAAGACATTAAGGTTACAATGTCCCAAGACTTGATTTAATGTCCACTACTAGTAGTAAGTTTACGGTTTCATGTGGTTTTCACATGGTTTTTCTGAGTATGCATCCAGTGCATGTGTTATGTAGTGTTAGTAATTGTTAGTGGTTTGTTGTGAATTGACTTGGTAAGCAGTGAAAGTTGAGAAGGAAATTGATAATTCAGTTGTGTTATACAATAAAGGTAGAGTTGTTTTCTGAGAGAGATATGATTTAGTGTGATGAAGATGTTTTTAGTGAAGTAGTGGATCAGCAGAAACAGTTATATGGCATGGTTGTGTATATGTGTAGAAGGAATTTTCTATGAAGATAACAATGTGATAGAATTACAGCGAAATAGTGTGGTAGTGTGAAGCAGTATTGTGTCAGAAATTATCAGATGTAAAGAATCTCGGAATCTGGTGGAGGTAATTGGTATGTTTGTGACTTGTGTCATGAGTATTGAGAAATAGTTCAGATGATGATGAGTCCATGATGTGGAAGACTTTAGATGATTAAATGATTCAGGTCAGCGTCATATGAGATATTACTAAGTAGAAGAACAGAGATTGTGGCAGTGGGACTAAGTGTGTTTTGTAATTGGAAATGTTTGATAATATTAGAAGGATTTGCTCAGATTGTGAAAAGTGCAGGAATGAGAATTGTTGGTTAAAGAAAGAACAAGTGAAAAGGTTGTTGGGCTGGAATAGATTTCTGAGACAAGCTAAAGATTAGTAATGAGTAAGCAGATGGCAATTTTGGATGGCAGGTTGGTTAACAAAATATTTGTTATATGTTGCAGTGTTGTAGTAAGATTTTATGATGTTTTACAGAAATGTTCAGTGTATTGTAACAGTTAGGTAAGGTAATGGCATGAGATTAGAAAGATAAGTGGAGTCAGTGTTATTTTGAGTAATTTAGAGATTTAGTAAGATCATATCAGACGTGCAGAAAGGTTTTCCAACTTTGTGAATTAGAATTCAGATTTTCGGTAAAGAGAGTGAATGGAAGGAAATAGAGAAATGCTGATTCAGGAAAAAGAGGAATAAGAATGTTACTGTTAGCAGACAAGAATTTGTAAAGAAATAGATGTGTTAATGGAATTGAATCAAGCTTCAGGCAATATCTACATTTGGATTACAAGATTGTCAGTATCAGTAATAGTGTTATGGCAGTAATGGATTTAGTGAATAAGAATAGAGATGTGGTAGTAAAGTACCTTGAGGGCAGATGAATGAATATGGAACTTAAAAGGATTGTTTATTTAGTGGAATGGAGTTTAACTGAATAGTGCAGACTATGTAATGGTAGAGAAGAAAGCAGAATGTTTTAGGGAATCACTATTAAGAATTTTAGAATTTTTAGTATTTTAGTTAGAAATTTGTGTATGGTAAAGGAACAGTTAAAGGATTTGTTTAGTTAGTTAATTATGGCAGTGGTCAAAAGGTGTGTTTTTGATCAGTTAGTATGATATCTAAAAAGAGGGTAAAGAATGATCAACAGAATGTTAGGAAATATGAAAAGGCAGTCATGGTAATTGTTCACAAGCAACTATTTGCAAATAGAAAATGTTACGGTTATGAATTAAAAGAATTAAGCGAGGAAAAGGTACAATGGTTTATGAAAGTGAAAGTAGATCTCAGCAAGTGTGAAAGTCAATAGGAGTCAGTTAAGAATCAGTTAAGTAAGCAGAATAAGAAAATTTAGAAATTTGTCATGCAGAATTTAAAGAATTACAGTTAATTGAGTACAGGATAAGTAAGCAGAGCATGTTTTATGTTGCTGGTTGGATAATTAGAGCAAGTTAGCAGAGTTCACAGTGAAATGGTATGGTATTTTTTGGGTAGTCTACTTCAGTAATCAGAGAAGCGCAGAATTGTAGTGTTATGGTAAGGTTGGCCTAGCATATGTTCTGAAATAGATGGCAGAAAGATTGAATGGAAATAGTATAGATGAAAGAATCACATTAAAGGATTAGAGCTTTAGTTTGGTTCATGGATTAGAGAACATATATGACAATATTAAAGATTTGATTGATTGTAGGAGGATTTGAGGTATTTGCAGAGTTGATTGAAAAAAGAGCAGTGGGTCTTGAGAAGATATAAGTTTAAAGCAACGTAAGTAAATAGAATGTTTGAAAAAGAATAATGATTTTAGAGTGGCACGTCAGTTATTATTAATGCGCCGAGTAAAGAAACAATTTGATCAGAGAATTGTTATAGGATGGTAATAAGTGTTTCAGATAAATGAATCAGTTAGTGGAAGTCAGATATGTTAGTGAAATATGAGAAGATTGAGGCAGAATTACAGTTAACAAGAAGTCAGCATTGAAGAATTATGTATTAGAAGGTGGTTTAGTTGGCAGAATAGTTAAAGGCTGCTGTTTATGTTATTAGATTTTCAGTAAGCAAAATGGCACCTGTCACGCCCCGCCAATTTAGCAGCGGAATAAATCGGCGAGAATGTGAACCAAGTACATAGTAGAGAAAATGTACAACAGTTGAATAATTCAGAGCATCTATTGAACAATAAATTGAATAAACTCTTCATTTCATTGAAATTCCACTAGACTATTACAACCACTAATTCGGAGCCAATATATAGGGCTCAATGACAACATTACATTGAAAAGAAAATCTAAAGCAGTAACTACTAGACTCCATATTACTAAGGTAACTTCATGAGTTGACTTCAGTCGCTCATCACTCTAGTCCTGTCCCATCGGTGTGTGTGATGTCAAAGTCTGATTTACCTGAGACACACAAGACAAATAACGAAGGGTGAGCGATAACGCCCAGTAGGACTTAAATCTCAGGCTCAAGCAGGCTTTAAATAATTAATGCATTAAATCAGAGTAACTAATGATAGAGAGAGTCACGTAAAGTTGTGAACGTAATAGCACAAGTAACATGGTTCAAATAGCAGATGAATCAAGTATAGCACGATGACCAAAGTCAAGTCACGATAGAAAATGATAACAATGCAATAGCAAGTAGCGACAGTGTTAAGTAATAGCAAGCGGTATATGTAGCAAGGAGAGAGAAAGTAGTTGGACATATAGAGAGTAAATGGCGTTTTGGTTATCCGTAGATATCCGAGAGAGAATATAGCACTTTTGTTGTCGAAGACAACGAGGGAACATGACACTTTGTTGTCAGAGACAACAAGAGAATATAGCACTTGTTTTAATGGCACTTTGTTGTCGTAGACAACGAGAGAATATAGCACTTGTTTTTAAATGGCACTTTGTTGTCGTAGACACGAGAGAATATAGCACTTGTTTTTAAATGGCACTTTGTTGTCGTAGACAACGAGAGAATATAGCACTTGTTTTTAAATGGCACTTGGATGTAATACCAACATCCTGATCATGTTAACTCCCACGGGCAAATGGCACTTTCGGGCGTTCTCCCCAGGACCAGATCGGGCCCTATTGCTGGCATTATTTATGTTGTTTAATGGCACTTGGATGTAATGCCGACATCCTGATCATTTAACTCCCGTGAGCAAATGGCACTTTCGGGCGCTCCTCCCAGGACCAGATCAGGGCCCTATTGCGCAGACATTAGTTATTTTTGTTTATTTGGCAACAAGCAATTGATGGCCAATAGAGAGTACCAAGAAGTAGATAAGAGCACTAGATGAATAGACGAGATAGTAGAGTGAACGTGAATGGATGAGCGAATAGAGTACAGATGAGAACTAATGACATTGCACATAACACGTCGAGTAAACAGCGATAGTAACAGTTGCACAACACTCGTACGTGGTGTTGGCAGTCAGGTGGAACTCATGATCTTTCCGCTGGCCATATTATGCACAAGTCCAGAGGTCCGACGTGATTCAAGGTAAGAGCGAACTTCTAATAGCCGTTTGGATCATATCGATCCCTAAAGGTGTAATAGGTGTTAGGGTACAACCGGCTCATCGACCATGTGGGAATCCATGATCAAAGGAGACTTATGGAGGCCTTGTGCAAGGGTTCACTAGTCCGGCGAAAGGAATATCCGACGGAGAGTTCACCACAAGCCAAGTAAAGTGTGTATATAAAAATAGGTGCTCGACGTTCTAGAGAAATTCTAGAACAGTGGAGCGTCGATATCGGTATATAAACAACACAAGAAACGAATACAAGTCCTTTAAAATAGGGCAAGTAATATACTTATTGCAATAAATTACCAGATATATTATGAGATATTTTATGCCAGATTTCAGCCATATATGGATGGTTCATGTGTGTGCATGTGTAAGAGAAATCATAGATAGAAAGAAGTCGTGAATATGTATTTTAAAGCATTCAATATAGCTCCATTTAAAACAGGTGTTTTACTGCGTGTATGACTATTAATTGGCGTAAGAATATTGTAGAAAGTGAGAGTAACAAATTTTATGGGTTTATGGGTTTTCATGCAAAATCCTGTGATACGCGTAGGCTAGTAGGGTAGCGACAGGGTAGGGCAGGTAGCGACAGGGCCTGCAAAGGTTCGCGACAGGCTTGTCGGTATGGGCAGGCAGATCGCGACGGGGTGGCATGAGGGTCGCGACGGCATGGTCATCAGATCGCGACGATGGGCACTGTCGCGATCAGATCGCGACAGAGCGCTCTGTCGCGATGCCCCTTGTGAACGCGGCCTATCGGCCGTCGCGTTCACAGGGTCTGCGCCTGAGCCTGACAGAGTTCTGCTCTGTCTTGGATTGCGGTCCAGAAATATCATATTTATACAGGGTCGTTCAGAAAATCATAACTAATTGTATACACGATGAAAATCATGAAACCAGTGGCAAATGAAACTAGACATACGAGAGTACTTCCAGTAAATAGGAATTAGAGAGAGAGCATGGTTTGAACATAGTTTGAGCATGAACAATAACGAGTAACACAGAACATGACACAGAGAGCAAGACTGATTTAATTCAAGCAACATGCTCAATGAAATTTAGGTATTTTAGGGGCAAATGATCCCTAACAACATGAAGTATCTACAGTAAAAATTTCGTAGCATGGGATCAAGTATACATAGAGATTTGAATTAAACATGACATCTCGGGATTATCATGTTTGCAGATCTTCTAAAATCAAGAACAAAAGATTGGCTCGATGAAAAGGGGGGATTCAAGAGGGCTTTTGCTCCTGGTGATTGGAACTACCTATAGACGAGTTTAATTTGATTTTGCTCGTGAGAATGCCTACCTTGACTCGATTTCCTCTTCTAGGGCTAAAACTTGAAGAACGGGGTTGAGAGCTTGAAAGGTTCTTCTCCCCACGAAATCTCCTCCTCCTTGGCCTCTCTTCCTGGTCCAGCAATCCCTTGGCATGAGCTAGGGCCGGCCATGAGGGTTTTAGGAGAGTATTTATGCTAGTTATGTTTCTAATTCCTAATAGTACTCTAACTCCCATTAATTCTGAATTTCCTCCTTTCCTAACCTCCTCCCAAGCTTTCCACTTCCTATTTGGGTTAGGATGGGAACTAAATTCATGGCCAACCTATTAGGGTAGGTTTAGGAATCCAATTCTAACTCAAACTTCCTATTTAATGCATTAATACCCATTTTCCTCTTTAGGTAATATTTAGTTGCGAATTTAGGGTATTTTCCTATTATTCTTCTTTAAAAATCCCTATTTGGCCCACTAAATTCTAATGGGTCCATTTAACAAAGCCCATTATCATTTTTTATTAATGGGTTCTAATTATTTACCTTTCCTTTACATCTTATAATTTATTCAAGATTATTATTATTATTATTATTATTATTATATTTTTCCTTACTTGACTTTATTCTTGGGCTATGCGAGGTCCATTGGTCCAAGTCCAATAATGGGTAATCATTACATGTTGTTGGAAGTCTCTCCGACATGTTCGTTGAATTTACGGGCGCGTTATTTTTCCGTGTTAACGGTTTTCCGACCTAGTTTCCTAATTTAAATAATTAGTCACATTGTGACATACGCTTGGCCAATCGGATTTTTCGTTGCACGAATTTCTTCGTGGAACACTTAGGAAAAATGTCTGGGGTTGATTTATAATTTTTACGAAATTTTTTGATGTATTTGTGCACATACGATAATGGTACGTATGTTTCTATTATTTCATTTTAAAGAAATTATTATTTTGAATTTTTTTAAGTATTAAATTTTCTAGGTTGCTACAACACCAAAAGGAATGTTGCAAACACATCCAGGAAAATGTGGAAGCAGGTTGAGTCCAAGGAGATAAAGTGCCTACAATAGGATAGTATTGCTTGAGTTATGAAAGGAAGTGAAACAGAAAGAGAACAGTGTTGAATTGATTAAGGCAGGTAAAGTAGAAAGTCTAAAGAGTAGTTTGAAGCCATGAAATGTATCCTTTCTTGTTACGTGAATTACTTTATTTCTTTTAGGGTGGTAGTTCGACTTACTATGGTTTCTTCCTGAATGTCGAGGATGACAATCTTTTTTAGGTGGTAGTAATGTAGCATTACGGTCGTTCGAATTCGAGTTTAATGGTTGTGGTGTGGTGCTCTTGGCCACTATATGGTCATTGAGCCTTGGTTGTGGCCTTCTACCTTGTGTGGGTGTTGTGGGCCAGAAATCCAGACCCATATAACCCATAGGTTTTCTGGTTGTGAAAGGGACGGAGTGGGTCGTCGCATTTTGAAATGCGACGGCTTTCCACATCGCATTCTTAAAACCGCCTTTCTGACAAAGGGTTCCGATTGGCAACGGTGTGGTCTGTCGCGTTTAACATGTTATGAACACGACACTGAATACATCACGATTTGGACTTCAATTTTAATGCGGGCTTTGGGCCCGACAGAGCAGAGGAGCTTTGTCCAGCTGAGGAAAGGTTTGCTGTGGTGATTCTCGGTGATTTTTGCTTGGGAGATGCTCATTTGGTGCAGTTTCCACATGAGGAGGGCGTCCGGAGCGTGGACACCTGGCGGTGTGGTGTTCCTCGCTTCTTTCGAGTTGGTAGGGAGACTTCTCCTTCGTCTTGAATTATTTGAATGGGTAAAGGTTAGAAAATCATGCTATTATGGTATGTGTGGTGTATTTTCCATTGTAGAAATTTAAATGTTAGTTTAAATGAGGTTTGAAATGGTTTCCTGGAAGAAGGATGTTTCAGCAATTTTGCTTGAAAAGGCGACCGTTTGAACCAATCGCATTTTGTTATGAACCGCGACGAGCTGGTCCATCGTGTTATGGCTTCCGATTGGTGTGTTAGAATCGATTGGTGTGAAGGCGACGCATGGGTTCGTCATGTTTATGTCTTCTGATTGGCTTGAAGGCATCGGGTTGTCCCATCGCGTTCCTAAGTGTCCGTAATCGATTGACTTGAAGGCGTCGAGTTGTCCCGTCGCGTTCATGTGGTTCAGTAATCGATTGGCGTGGTGGCGACGTATAGAACCGTCAAGATTTGGGTTTCAATTGATAGTTTGTATATCGATTGGCATGAAGGCGACATGTCAGGCTATCGCAATTCTTGAGGCGACGTCTGTGTCCATCGCGTTTCACCTTCCGAAGTGTGTATTGTAGTGGTTGGGCAGTGATGGTCCTGTATGGGCCTAGCCTTGGGTATATGGTGATATTTTCTAACATTTAAAGGTGGTTTAATGTTAGCAAAGCATGATATAGGATTGATGGATTGGTTTATGGCTAATTAGTGAGTTATGTTAATTATGATAATTATGTATGTATGTAAGGGTTGTAAGGTTTAGGTTGGAATTGGTAATAGCTATATTGTTATGTAATTGCGATGGAGGTCATGCGATGACCAATGACAAGCAATTTTAGAATGTGTAATATAGTGGTTTGTGAATATAAGTTTATGAGTATGTTGAATATTCATTGTGGCTTGTGTGTTTGCGGAGTTTTTGTGTCCAGCGCCTATTCTGGATGTCTCTCTAGTCGGTTACCCCAGGTTCTTTGTGACCTAGGCATGTTGTGCTCAGGGTTTGTCTCGGTACTGTGTGTAGAGGTCTGTGTCGTCTTCCTGGACACCCTCACTCGTTGGTTTGTTGAGTAGCCCATCCGGCTGAGGGAAAGACGACAGTGAGACAACGACTTGTAGTGTGTGAGTGTTCTCTATTCGGTCGCTTGTAGCACGCTCGTGGTTGGGGGACAGTCACCAGTAGATGTATTGGTCCCAGCTAGTCCTGTGTTTCCAGTGCCTTACTTTGGGGAGCTCAGGACGGAATTCTTAAAGGTGCCAGGCATGGACTGTAGCCCTATTGTAACGACCCCGACACCCGGACCCTCGGCTCCCACCGAGAATCTGACTATCTGAGCCGCCGTCCACGGGTCCGAAGACCCAGAAGGGCTAACGATCAGTCTATCAAGATATAAGAGAAGTAAGTAATGACAAACTAGTACTAAAATGTACTAATAAGTGAAAAGAAAGAGTCCACCACAAGTACACGTCTAGTACAGTCCCAAAATAGTAAGTACGAGCGCAAAAGTAAATGGGAAATAACAAATCACTAAACAAATCTTAGGGCATACCCTGATGGTGAAGTACCAACTAGAAGGGGAACACTGCTCATGGTAGACGCCGTCTACTATGGGTCTCCTCAACCCGCCGCGGAGAGTGCTGCCGTGAAGTCTCACCTAAAAAAGAGGGAATGAGCTTCACGAAGAAGCCCAGTAGGGACAACCAATCTCCCACTGGTTCTAACCGAAGAATATATATAGATGTGCATAATTTAAATAAAGTGAGTAAATCTATCCTACTAACAGAGTAAGTGCGGAAGCGTAAAGTAATTACACGGTCATCGGTCTAAGCTAAACGTCAGGATTGGAAATGTCATGCCCCGATATTAACAGCGGAATAAATACTGAGATACGTGAATGATAAAATAGATGTATCACAGTTGAGTAGCGCAGAGTCACAATTAAACACAACAACACATTTGAGACCATAATATTATCATCAAAAGTACTCTTTATTACATTTCAATTCACTAGTTACAACCTTACATAAGAAGAACCAACTAATGGTCTTTTATTGAATGAAATGTTTCACTATTACATAAACTTACTCAAACATCTATTCCTAATACTTCATCTCCTCATATGACGGGTGCTCATCACTCTTGCCCTGCCCCACGGAGTCCACTGGATCCTCATCACTACCTGAAAAGGACAGGATGATAGGGTGAGCGAACTAGCTCAGTAGGTTTACATCTCAATGGTGGGCACTAATATACATAATTAACATTTTAAATAGGCAGATATGTACATGGACATGATGACAATGCATGCATTTCTAACAAGTCAAATAGCTGATTAGAACGAATATCATATTGAATCAAATTCAAATTTCATATACGATGGACAGACATTCAAGAATAGTATCAAAAGGAATTGGCAATATTCACACAGATATCACATATTCACATGATCAGACGTAACTTATCAAACTTATCATATCATATCAAACAAGGCACATTCACACAAATCTTGCACACATGTCAGTGTCATGCCAAGCACCACAAGACCATACTCCTGTGGTTATAAGTACGTTGGGGCGCTCCTCCCCAGGACCAGATAGGGCCCCTATTGCACAGGCATTAGTCAAATGGACTGAAGTCCCACGTTATGCCGACCAAACATATACATTATGGCCACATAATTTCAATAACAAGCTTATTGTAATAAGGACATGATCATTCATAGAGTCAAGGTAAGACAATAGCTCAGAGATCAATGGACAGCATAACGTCGTATCTGTTGGGTTGAGTGTGTTTTGGAATTTCCTAAAGTTGTATTTTAATGATGACCAATGAACATCACTCATACTTTGATTTTGATGATGACATATTGTGATTTTGATGATGACATGTTGAACATGTTATACATTTTATACATATCACAATAATGCTTAAACACATGTTTTTGATGTTTAATATCTCATATTTTAATGATAATATCTTGTACTAATGGCTTATGCGTTAAATTTTCAAGAATATCCAGATTTTGTCATGGTAGTGTCGACACACCCATTGATGGTGTCGACATTGGGTCAGAGTCCCTGAAGCTTTTTCATGAAAACAGGGTCAAGTGTGTCGACACAGTCCATGGTCGTGTCGACACTAGACCCAGATTCTAGGAGATCCATTTGTCTGACTGGGACAGTGTGTCGACACAATCTGTGGTTGTGTCGACACAGTCGTGGTCGTGTCGACAAAGTTTGTGGTCGTGTCGACACTAGACCCAACATCCAGAAGACCCTTTTTGGACAAATGGGACAGTGTGTCGACACACTCAGTGGTAGTGTCGACACACTCCGGCTGAAACTCAAAAACGTGAATTTCTCTGGACACGTGGCTGCTTGGAATTAGGGATTTGACCTAGATTTTTGTGCCCACGCACCCCAAGGCCCTTATTGGACATATGGGGCGATAAATACCCATGTTTCTTGTACTCCAAGGGTATCCCCGCGGAGAGAGACTAGACTCTCCAAAAAGGGTGTGGCGGCTGCAGAAAGGGAAAAAGGGAGTAGAGTAGTGCTATTTGGTTGGAGAACGTGAAGAAGAAGAGAAGAGAAGAGGAGAGAGGATAAAGTATCAGCATCCAGAAAGGGAGCAGAGCATCGCCATCAGATTGAGGAGCAGAAGAGCAGCAAAGGAAGAAGAAGAACGGCAATCCGATGCCACTGAAGCAGAGCATCATGGATTGAAGAAGATCTCCAATGAATTCCTTCAAGCATCTTCAATCCAAGCTTCTGCAAGTCTTCTTCATCAAGGAACATCCAAGTCACATCTATTTCATTTATTTTCTTGAGTGTTCATCCAGTTTTTCATTGTGTGATCTGTGCATGTGTTCTACACAGATCACTTATTATG
Organism: Colocasia esculenta; assembly: GCA_014218235.1. Taxonomy (NCBI): domain Eukaryota; kingdom Viridiplantae; phylum Streptophyta; class Magnoliopsida; order Alismatales; family Araceae; genus Colocasia; species Colocasia esculenta. The sequence continues at coordinate 9,035 of JACBKR010001871.1, read as the reverse complement.
TTTGTTCGTTTTTATCATTGTATTGAGATAGATCGGCTAGAGGATCTATTCTCTAATTGAGCTTGTTCTAGCAGAACTTGGATCTTTCGTGGTCCAAAGGTTTGAGCCGTAGTGCTCCAGTTTTGAGCCGTTGTGCTCAAGTGCTTGTGAGTCGTCGTACTCATAAGTGGTTTGTGGAGTAGGTCGTCATACCTATCTCCTGGGTTTTCTTTGAGTCATTGTACTCAAAGGTTTGGAGTCATCGTGCTCCGATTGTTTCTTGAGTCGTCGTGCTCAAGGTGTTTGGAGTCGTCGTGCTCCGTGTGAGTTGTACTCTTTTGAGTAGTGGAGCCTCACTGTGTGAGGGGGACGTAGGAGTCACTGGAGGTGATTTATGAACCACCTAAAAATCCTCTGTGCAGTGGTTTGAATTGTGGTTTGACTTTGTATTACGCTAGATGCATGCATAGGGATTTCGTTCACACTAATTGATTTGCTCACACACACTAATCACACATATGCATCTGTTCAGTGGGGTTTCATTTGAATAGATATCTTAATTCGAAGTAATTTTAAATTACTTTAGTTTCCGCTGCAAATCTATTCAACCCCCCCCTTCTAGCTTTGCCATTATCCACTTATTTGATCCTACGGTATCTTATTCTCATATTCATTAATGTCTTAACAAGAGGATGACTAATAACAGATTATACACGGTACAAGTGCTCTCTATCTCCAAGGTACTTCATGGTACAACCAGCTCGGTCTCTATGAGGAATCCATAGAGTACGGAGATTTACGGAGGTCTTAAGAAAAGATCGCTAGTCTGCCAATACGGAATGACCGCCAGAGAGCTCCTAATTTCTCAAGAAGGGTGTGCCTAATCGTGCAAATGTGTAAGTGACGTGTCACGGATCTTGCCTAAACATGTATGCAATTGATGAACGAATAATGGAACATCGGAAATCACATAATAAAGAAAAAACCCACAGAATCATGATAGAAAACTTACTAAACAAGTCCATCTAATCATGTATTCATCACATATTCATATCATACTTATTATGACAATTTCATATCAAGCTAAATGACAAGAAGACATCAAATGATCATAAGATCATCACATATACACATTAGAATCATATTTGTAACGTCGCGCATTTTTGGATCCTTATGGATCCTTTGTTTAGTGTTGTGGAGGTCATACGTTACCAATGTGGCTTGTGAATGGTGAGCGCGCGTGTGTTTGGGCCTTATCGGGCCGTTAGTATAGGTTGTAGCACCTCTCGATTTTCATCCTGTCATTGCGACAGAAGGGTGTCGCATTCTGGAATGCGACAGTGGGTGTCGCGTTCATGTGACCGCCGCTGGCGCTGGTCGTGTGCATGTGCGCCACGTGGCGGGCATTGGGGGTGTTAAGTTCGGGAAACGACACCCTGTTGTGTCGCGATTAGGTGGCGACGCATCGCTGCGTCGCGTTCCGAACCGCTGCAGGTTTTTTAAGAACCCCAGCCGGCAGAACTCTCACACGTTCTGCTCGGCCGGGGGAGGAGTTGTTGAAGGTTTTGGGGCATTTCGGGTGGGAGAGCTTGGTTTTCGGCGAGGTCTCGTTGAAGGGAGTTTGTGTGGAGCGTGAGGAACTCCGGGGAAGCATCATAACGCGCTTCTTCACAAAGATAGGTGAATTCTCCCCGTTCCGGGGTGATAATCGGGAAAATGTAGGATCGATCAGTTTAATGCTTTACTCATGCTAGATACCATGCCTAGGTTTTCATTAAAGCATGTAAAGACGAATTAAGGGTGGATTGCATGAGTTTTGAGGTTTTTGGAAGGAGAGAACCCAATAGGGTTTCTCCCTTGCGAAGGCGATAGTGGTGCTGTCGCAATCAGGAAGGCGACAGGTTGACCCGTCGTGTTCATGTCCTCAAGGCGACATGTCAGGCTGACGCCTTCTGAAGGCGACCCAAGGGCTTGTCGCTACCGCAGTCGAGGGCTGTATGTGTGTATGGCTTACGTGATGTGATTATCCAATTATCGTGGTTTGATGTGTTTATTGATATCGAGTGGGCATTGGCACTTGTGGTGCACTGAGTGCACGTGGTTTCTTAGACTAGCATACAGAATATGTATTAGCTAGTCGTAATCGTGGCAGCGTGGTATTCACGCGAGCACTGTTAGGTTCACATGTGGTGAACCGTAGTTATAGGAGGTTTACGTGACGTTTTCACGTGGTTGTGTGTGACGTGCACGTGGTTTTGTGTGCGTGGCGGGTAGTACGACGCCTACCGTGGTTACCTCTCCAGTTGGGTTCCCCAGGTCTCTTGTGAGCCAGGCTGTTAGCTCGGGGCTTTGTTCCGGTACTTGTGTGTACCATCGAGGTCTGTGCGTCTGACCTGGACACCCTCACTCCTTCGCTTGAGTTGTACGTCCGGCTGAGGAAAGACGACAGGGGACAGTGACTGCTGTACTTGTCTTTTTGTCACTTGTAGCGCGCTCGTAGTTGGGGGTACGGACACCAGTAGTCGACACTGGACCCCAGCTAGTCCTTTCCAGTGCCTCACTCTAGTGAGCCCAGGCCAGGTCTCTAGTGGTGCTAGGCATGGGCCTGCGACCGTGTGGTCCAGGTGTGGTGTTTTAGTTGTCCCACAGTTGCTTGACGTTTTCACGTGGAGCGGCAGCTGGACCTTTTGTCCGTGGCTGCGAGACTGAGAGGTAGACCTGTGTTAGCTTGTCTGAGTCAGTCTCTGGTGTCGCGAACCAGTTCACGTGACTCGTGTTTGGGGGTCTCTACTTTATCTCGTACACATGTACTGGTTTGCCGTTTAATATTACAGTTGTTTTACGTAATCGAAAACAGTGAGTACTTTTACAGCTTAATTTCCTGCTTAGCTGTTCTATAAATTGTTAGTATTGTTTACTGCTTTTGTACCTGTGTTTTTGGTTTGCTCGGTTTTTGGGGGAGTTCCCTACTGAGCCCGTGACTAGCGAGGCTCACACCTACCCCCACAGGTGAGGGCGAGGAGGACGTTTCATGACCGTCGTCCAGTTCAGGGCCACGTCGTAGCGGTGCAGGGTCAGTACCTCCGCAGTGTAGTGTAGCAGTAGTAGTGTAGCTAGTTTTTTACTTCTTCCAGTTGTACCTCGGGGTATGCCCCAGACTCTTGTACTTTCATTTCTTTTTGGAAATATGGCTATGTAAACTTGTGAAATAAATATATGAAATGGTGTGTTCCTTTGTGTTTACACGGACTGTGGTATGGTATCCCTGTGAGGCTTTGGCCCGTTCGCGGGAGGCGGACTCGGATCAAGTACGTTATTGGTTTAACGGGCTTGAACGAGGCATTCCGTCACAATATTCATGTCATTACCATTTTCAAATGGGTTGATTACTTTTAGGTGAATGCACACTAAGTGACATGCTTCCAGACTAAGAGATTAAATATGCTGACTGACTAGCCAAAAAGTAAAGTCTCGGGTCAGTCTTTGAATCGCGTCCTACACAGTAGACGCTTTTCAGAACACGGTGTACAGTCAAACAGGCACACTGTGAAGAATCTAAATCACGGCAGCCTCCCTGGACGCCTTTATCATTGAATCGCGATGGGATACCCTGTCACGTTCATGAAAAATAATATAATACTAATATAAAAATTGGCAAAAATGTTTGAGCGGGATAACATGTCGAATCGCGACGGGGATACCCGTCGCGAATCAGACAGGTGCAGAAACCCACGCGGCACGAAGTTCCACGCAGAACCGTTTGACTAGTCAGACATTGAATCGCGTCGAACTTCACGGTCACAATTTATAGAATCGCGTCGGCATGATACCAAGCACTGGAATCGCGTCGCCTGGTCTGGACCGGTTCAAACTTCACAACTGAAAACTGACGAACGGGCAGCGATCCTACTACAACGCTTATATCTCTCTATCTACTGACTTTTAGACAAAACCTTCAACAGAAAGCATGACAAGGACAACTAGTAGAAGGACTTTAATGTTGTGTGTTGGACCTAATTCGGTCTTGAATCACATGCAACACATGAAGAACATAAAAAGCCCTAAACATGCGCGACTTAGGGAAAACATTAGAACTCGACGTACACACCATGAAATTGGGCAAATCAAATGCGTATGAAACTAGACAGCAGCACTACAAGATGGTATAGGTTTCATTTAGTCTTGGCCTGAGATCACCTACCTTTAGATGGATGTAAGAGACGTAATAACCCAAGACGATGCAAAGCGCGGTTGAGGAAGAAGCTCGTTTTCCCTAGCCGTTCTCCTCTCCTCTGTGCCCCAAGCTTGCTCCTCACGACCCCAACACAATGTTCAACTTACCCTAAAAGCTTGGTGGCTATTTCTTATAGTTTTAGGGTTTAATGCAAGCCCTAATGAGACTAGGAAATGTGGCCTGCGAATTCTGCATGGCACCTTCCAAAATGGGATTTCTCCCCAAATGAAGTAGCTACACCCTAAAAGGTGCTAGGCATGGTTGGCCACGATTTGGATTGCTTTGCTTGGCTAATAACACTCTTTTAAACCCTAATTTGCCCTTCCTAATTGCCACATATTTACAGGTATGAATTTTTGGGTGTTTTTCTTCTGCTCCAATTTTTTCTTGGGCCAAAAGGGATCTATTGGCCCAATTTTGATAATGGGTTATTAACACATGTTGTTGGAAGTCTCTCCAACATGTTATTTAATTTATGGTCATTTATTTTCTGCGTTACGGTTTCCAACTTCGTTTCCTAATTTGGGTAATTCGTCACATTGTGACGTACACAATATCAATCAGATTTTCGTTGCATGAATTTCTTTGTGGAATGCTTAAGGATAATATTTGGGGTTGATTTTAATTTTACGAAATTTTCCGATGTGTTCTCTCACGTACGATAGTTGTACGTAAGTTTTATCATTCTAATAATGCGGAAATTATTATTTCAATTTATTTATAATTTTTAAATTTCTAAATTTCTCGTATAAACCACGGAACTGGGAAGAACCCAAGGCTGTAAACACAGACAGTAAACAACTGCCTGGATAGAGACACTAGCCACAGAACAACTACACTAGTCAATCAGTCAGGTGCACCATACGCCTTCCCCTCGACCGCCAGTCCATGTCTAGCACCTCTCGTGGAGTGAGACGCGGAACTACAAGTAACAACCACAACAGCTATAGTCTGGCCAGACTACGGTCCCATGCCTGCCCCTCTAAATGGTACCGGTACCAAGTAGAGTGAGGCAGTGAGAAGGACTAGCTAATCTGCGCTGGAAGAAACGCCTCAACCACCTCGGCGTCCCAGACTTAGCTAAGAGAGCTCTAGAAATGACTCTACGCCGTTGTCCCCACCATTTTCCCCTCTACTACTAGAGTCCGTAGACTCGAGCTCGCCCGCCACCCAGAGAACTCCCTCAAACAGGCGCGCAGGGACCGGGGGTCCAGGTAACGTTAACAACCTCTCAACGGACAAGCCCACAAGTGCCTAGCACGGGCGAAAGACTAGAGTAGAACCGTGCTAGGAAACAGCACAGGTGCCTAGAAACAGAGTCGCAGTGGAAGGAAAACTCCAAACAGGTCGCCAAGCCACTCTCTGTCTGAGAAGGCGACGCAAGGCCTATCGCGACTTGAAGGCGCAACCTTGCCTGTTGCGACCTGGGTCGGAAGGCAACGGGAACCTGTCGCGAACTGGGTCACGACAAGGGCATTGTCGCGATCACAGACAGAGGTCCAGGTGACCACCTGGGACCTCCCACAACTCACGGGAAAACAGGTACGAAGGCGACGGCCACCCTATCGCTACCAGAATGTGACAGGGTAGGCGTCGCTTTCCCTACTAGAAGGCAACATGTCTGGATGTTGCGATATGGATCGCGACACCAAACGTGTCACAGCCATAGACATACACACCCGAGAGCACTTTCCTCAAGCCATACAACCCAAATCCGGAAACCACCAAGGGAGGGAAGCATGTAGGACGGGGTAAACATGTAAATAGAACTCAAACAACCCTCGTACACACCCATGCATGCCAAGGGAATGCATCTACACTCAAACACCTCACATGTAGCATGGAACTCTCATCACCCAAAGCCCCATTCAAGAACAATGAGATCATCAATCACACATGCACACCTAGCATGGTTCTAATGGCTTGGAGAAGGGGATTGCAGGCCCTAGAATGGTAGAACTATGGGGAAAGTCAAGGTGTCTCTACCTCAAAATTGAGAGCCAACCCGTTGGGGTCTTCTCGTGTGCATGGCCACCTCCTCCTCACTCCAATCTCCAAAGAGACTTCATCCACGAGCCACGAACGTCCTCCTACAAGTTGGAGAAGAGGTCACTGCCACAAGGGGAGAACGCCACTGTTGGAGGAGAGCACCACACTGAGAAAGAGAAACCCCAACACAACCACTAGGGCAACACTCCTCTCACAACCCTCACACCTCACCACAAGGCCCTCAAACTCTCCCCACGGAGAAGGCAAGCACACAAGGTCGGAGGAGGAGAAGAATCACCGGAGGAGAGAAAGAAGCTGACTGTTCTGAGGCCTGAGCACTTAAAAGCCTCGGAGTTCACTAAAGTGAATGCGACGTCCAACTCGTCGAGATCCCAAGGTCCTGGACAGACCTGACTAACGGAACCGCCATATGTCATTCTCACAGACCTGACACCTTGAATGCAACACCTGACGTGTCGCCTTCATGTTGTCAGTGGTTGACACTTGTCCCAATTGTCCCAACAGCAAGACGACAAAAATGCATGTTGTGGTCAGAGGCTGATCGCGACAACATGTCTGTCGTGTTCATAACAAGAACGCAACAGCCACCTAGTCGCCTTCAGAAGGCAACGGCCCGGTACGTCGCGACCTTCATCAGAAGGTGGCTGACCAAGGAAAGAGGATGTTACACCTAGGTCTGCAGTGTGGTGTTGGTTGTCTCCACAGTTCTTGTTCTTGAAGGTGGAGCCAGAGTTAGTGTGACGGTCCTCGCCGTTCAGGCCCTTTAACCATAACGGCCTGACACGACTCTGTCTCCCGCAAACGAGCCGTAGCCTAGTAAGGGATATCAACACACATATGTCCATGGAAATATAAAAGAACACTAAATATATAAGAGATTCCATATCTTACACATGTTCACATGATGTACATATTCAGTTTTGAACCAAAGTCATAACACAAGTACAACTGCTTGGGACAAAACCCCCAAGGCACACTAGTAGAAGTATTACTATGTTGGTGGCGTAGGCCCGACTCCGCTACGGTGCGGTCCCGACTAGAAGAGGGACGGAAACCCTCTCGCTCTCCTTCACCTGGAAGAAGAAGGGATGAGCATCACAAGTCACTGGCTCAGTAGGGTAGCTCCCCAAAAGCCGAGAGAGCATTGTACAGTAATTAACATAAGCAAATAAAAGTGAGATAGCCTACACAGGGCACTATTGTTGTAAGTAAATAAACGGAAAACCACGTACAAGTGTACAATCTAAGAAGGGTACGCCACACACGAGTCATGAGAACTAGTTCGCGACACCAGCCACAGACCTAGACAACAACACAAGTCTACCTCTCAGCCTCGCAGCCACGGACGAAAGGTCTAGCTGCCGCTCCACCTCGATAGGGTCAAGAAATTGTGGAGACCAACCAACACCACCCCTGCAGACCACACGGTTACAGGCCCAAGCCTGGCACCATTAGGGACTCTGGCCCGAGCTCCCTAAAGTGAGGCACTGGAAACAGGACTAGCTGGGGACTAGTGCATCTACTGGTGTCTGTCCCCCAACCACGAGTGTGCTACAAGTGACCGCACACCCACAAACACGATTTGCTGCCCACTGTCGTCTTTCCCTCAGCCGGACGTACAACTCAAACTCAGGAGTGAGAGTGTCTAGGAAGATGACACAGACCTTGACAGTACTCACCATACCGGGACAAAACCCGAGCACCCGGTGCTTGGGTAACCGACTAGAAAGGTAACCACGGAAGGCGTAAACACCCAACTCGCTATGCACACTTATCCAAGCAAAAACCCATTGTTATCATCTCATGGTATAAGCCGATATAACCCAATACGAACCCTACATTGCATAACTAGCACTGCCAGGTAGTGCACCACGGGTACTATCAGACTGGCCACAGAACCCCAGAGCTCGAATGGCCACACTCTGAATCGCACCAACACAGTGGTCGCCAAACGATGCTTTGAGTCGCGACGGACCAACCCATCGCCTTACAATCTGAATCACGACCAGACAAGTCAGCGCGTTCTCAAAACGCGATGACTGGTTCCGTCGCCTTTCAGACAACAGAAAACCACCCTATTCCTTCATTCCGGAAATCACACCAAATAGTTATACAGGATGATTAAGCAGGAATCAAACATGCATATGAACCCTAAGCATGCTCTCTTTCATGCTTATATGATTTCCAAGTCAAAAACCTCAAACCCTAATCTACACACCCATACAAGAGAAACAGTGAAGAGTTCCCCTACTAAATGAGGTAATCGCGACATATGGGGCCGTCGCTTTTCTAAACGCGACATACCCCGCCGTCACAATTTAATTCTAACGCTTCTGCATGCGCCATGCGGCGCGCATGCAGCCGCGCTCACGTAGAAGCGGTGCTTAATCGTGACGGGACAGGTGGTCGCGTTCATGTAAGAATTGCGACGACTATGTTGGTCGAGTTCTTAATGAACCCCCAGAGGTCTGTTTGGGCTGGAGTTTCCAACCCTCAGCCTCCCAACTTGAACATACCAACCTACAAACACATATGTAAACATACCAACACAACTAATGGGCCACACCGCCCCCAAACCCAGAAACCGTGATCTGAACTTTCAGGATATTACATTACTACACCTAAAAGGAATTTCGTCCTCGAAATTAAATGTACAAACTCAACCCACAGTTCAAATATATATGACTATCACTTAAAAGAATTTAACGCTTACTCAAACAAGTATGGATACGTCTTGTACATTTCTCGGCCAATTCCCATGTGTCTTCTCCACCCTGCCTTTTTTTCCATCTGATCTTTACTAGCTCAATGT
>JACBKR010001870.1:0-38895 GCA_014218235.1 Colocasia esculenta | reverse complement strand
ACTTCTATACAATTCTCCGGACAACGGGGATATTTTGTAATTTTCCCCTTCACCGAGACATTTTTGCAATTCTGGATAGTAGAAGGCCTTTTTTGCAATTTTTTCTTGAAGAGGGACTCTTCTGCAATTTCTGCATCTTTGGGGGTATTTTGAAATTTTCTCTCAAACAGGGATATTTGCAATCTTCCTTATCCAATAGACTAAGGGGTATGAGGGGGCTAAGGGCCAACCTACCCCTCCAAGAGAGGGTCCAAAGACCCCAAAAGGGCCAAGGGGAGAGGGCCAAAAGAGAGGGTCAAGAGGGGGGCTCCAATCCTCCAAGAGAGGGAGAGAGGGTCCAAGACCCCCTCCTTGCTAACACCCCCCTCCTTTTATAGAAGTGAGGGGAGTGAAGAGGAGGGGGACCAGAGTTGGGGTACCTCCGGTTGGAAGGGGTACCGAAGGTACCCCCCTCTGGTTTGGAAGGAGGGGGACCCCCTCCGGTGGGTGGCAACCGGAGGGGGCGTGCCTTCGGTTGGGTGGCAACCGAAGGTACCCACCTCTGGTTAGAAAAGGAGGGGGGGGGGGTACCGGAGAGAGGGACCGGAGGTACCCCACCTCCGGTTGGGTGTAACCGGAGGGTGGCATTTTCTGTAATTTCCAAATCCCAACTGAAGGATAGCATTTTCTGTAATTCCCAACCGGAGGGTGACATTTGGACTTTTTTTTTTTTTGGGGGGGGGGGGGGGGGGGGGGTTGGTATTTTTGGGTTTTTTGTGGGATTTTTGAGAATTTAGGGATTTCTGGGGATTTTTAGGTTTGGAGATTCTGTGATTTTTTTGGGAGATTTTGGGAATTTTGAGGGATTTTCAGATTTGGGTACTTTATGGATTTTTGGGTTTGTGGAGTTCTTTTGGGGATTTTGGGTATTTCAGAAATGGGCATTTTCTGAAAAATTAGGGTTTGAGGAATTATGGTATTTTGGAGTCATGGGTTTTGAGAAATGGAGGTTTTAGGATTTTTTGGGGAATTTATGGATTTTGGCTTTTTATGGAGGTTTGGGTATTTGTGGGGTTTTTTGGATTTGGGAAAGGTGGTTTTTTGGGTTTGAGAATTTTTATGTGCCAACACCAATGCACTTGCGGCTTTTATGAATTTGATGAACATGATTTTCCATCCATATCTAGATCGGTTTATTGGGGTGTTCATAGATGATATATTAGTATATTCAGCTTCAGAGGAAGAGCATGCAGCTCATTGAGAGTTACATTGCAGACATTGAGGGAGCACTAGTTATATGCTAATTAAGTAAGTGTGAGTTTTGGCTAAAGAAAATTCAATTTTTGGGACATGTGATTTCAGGTGAAGGTGTTGCAGTGGATCCAACTAAGGCGGAAGCCGTTATGAAATGGGAAGAACCAAAGACAGCGCCAAAGATCAGGAGTTTTCTTGTGTGGGGCAGGTTACTACAGGCGGTTTGTCCAAGACTTTTCAAAGATTGCAGCACCAATGACAATGCTTACCAGGAAGGGAGTACCATTTGTATGGTCATCCGATTGCAGACGTAGCTTCATAGAAGTGAAGAAGCGGCTCACTTCAGCACCAGTATTGGAAATACCGTCAGGTCGAGTGGTTTTGTGCTATACTAATACACAGATGCATCTAGGAGAGGACTGGGGCAGTACTAATGCAGCATGGAAAGTGGTGGCTTATGCGTCCAGGCAATTGAAGCGGCATGAGGAAAACTATCTCACACATGACTTAGAGCTGGCAACAATTGTATTTGCATTGAAAATTGGAGGCACTACTTATATGGTGAAAGATTTGAAATATTCACATATCACAAGAGCTTGAAGTATATCTTTCACAGAAGGACTTAATTTGAGGCAGCGCCGATGAATGGAATATTTAAAAGATTATGATTTCAGCTTAACGTATCATCTAGGCAAGGCTAATGTAGTTGCAGATGCTTGAGCAGGAAGGCGGTTATGAGTCACATGATGATGAGAGATGGAAACTATATGAAGATGTGGCGGAAAATTCTTTGATTGTTCCAAGTAGCCAGCGAAGAGCAGTGTTAGGTAACAGTACAGTGGAACCATCTTTATATTGGCAGATCATAGAAGCCCAAAAAATAGATGAGAACTTGGCTGAGATTGTGAAGATGGAAGATGTCACCATTGATAATGATTGTGTGGTTGGATTCAAGACAGGTTATATGTCCCAAATGAAGCCGGAGTGAAGCAGAAAGTGTTAGAAGAAGCAACACCGATCCAGGTACACAATACACCCCGGAAGCACAAAGATGTATCAAGACTTGAAGAAATATTTCTGGTGGCCGAGTATGAAAAAGGAAATAGCAGAATTCATAGCAAGATATTTAGTGTGTCAGCAAGTTAAAGTAGAGCATTAAAGGCAAGTGGTTTATTACAGCCATTACCTATACCGCAGTGGAAATGAGATGATATAGCAATGAATTTTGTTGCAGGTTTACCCAGAACAGCGTCAGGTCACAATGGCATTTGGGTCTTTGTTGACAGATTGACAAAGGTGTGCAAGTTGCTAGCCGTGAGCATGTCATGGGCAGTAGATAGATTGGTAAGACTGTATGTTGATAGAATTGCGCCAATGCATGGAATTCCAGTCATTATTGTTTCAGACAAGAATCTCAGATTCACTTTTGATTTTTGGAGGAGTTTGCAAAGAGTTGTTGGTACACAGCTAAGGTACATTTCAATATACCATCCCCAAACCGATGGTCCGACGGAAGGACAATCCAGACTATTGAAGATATGCTACGAACTTGCTGCTTAATATGGGGAGGCAGATGGGAGCAACATTTAGGTATGGTTGAATTTCCCTACAACACCGTTATCATGCAAGCATCGGGATGACACCATATGAAGCTCTTTATGGAAGACCTTGCAGGACACCGTTGAATCGGCATGAAGTGGGTGAGAGGCAGGTGATGGGACCCGAATGGGTGCAACAGTGTGCAGAAATGGTTAAGTTCATTAAGGAGAAGCTTCAAACAACACAAAGCAGGCAAAAGAGTTATGCAGATACGTGACGCAGGCCACTACAGTTTGAAGCCGGCGATTATGTGTTCTTGAAGGTTTCTTGTAACGACCCGACCTCTCGGACCCTCACCAGGGGCCCGAAGGTCGCGCCGCCACCCACGGATCCGAAGACCCGGAAGGGTTAAGGAAATAGTCTAGTGAGATATGTACTGAATTCGAATAACTATAACAATCTGTACAATATACAAAAGTCTGTACAACGCGTCCCAAACAAAAGCACAGGTACGAAAAGAAAGGTGCAGTCCTTAAGGGGCATACCCCGAGGACTTGCAAAGCACAACTCTCAGCTCACTCAGGCTACAAGAGCTCACAACGCTCGCTCTCACTGCTGCTGACAACAACACGGCGCCACAGCCGCCTCCGCAACCGTCCAACACCGAGCTCCCGCGACGACGAGCCCTAGCTGAAGGAAGTAGGGGGGGAGCCTCACGAACAAGGCCCAGTAGGGATTACCAGTCCCTCACCGGCCAGAGCAGCAGGAACTCCGGAAACAGGAAGCTACACTAGAAAGCTGTAAAACGAGGAACACCTACAGCATGGTACTACTAGCAGCGGAAGAGAACAGTACAACGCCACGACCCCAACCAAGGTCGTGGCACACACACGACTCCCGTAGAAACCAACGGAGCCGGCACAAAGCAGAAGCAGTGCTCAGCATACCTGCCGAGACTACGGAACAACAAAAGTGAGGACGACGTCTCACCGCAAGCACGGCACCTCAGACCTCTACAAGGTCGAAGGGCCACAAGCAGAACCACCCTGGACCGTGGACACGCCACCAGGTCGGGGAGCCATACACGCCGGTGCCACTACGGACTGGCACCCAAGAACGGAACTACAGTACCGAAAGAACACCGAAGCGGGAACTACCAGAAGCACAGGTCTGCCCAAGGCAGACCAACGACGCCCACGGAAACTAGGCACAGCCGGGCTATAACCATCGTGCAAGCTCGGGCAACGAGGAACACTTTGGAAACGTCGTGAGGAAAACGCCGTCACAACAACAGCAACCAAGCCACCGCCGCTAGCAGCCAAGAGGGGGAACCATAGTCCACACGCTCTGCTCGCTAGCCTAGTTCCTGCCTCCACCCCCGCGAAGTGCGAGACAGAGCCGCCACAGAAACACCCAACACACGCAACACCGCAGCCTGGCCAAGCTGCGGCCTCACGCCTGAACCACTACGTGGCTCTGAACTAACGCAGAGAGAGGCAGTAAGACAAAGGAGTCTGTTCTGCGCCGGAAAGCACTCCGAACCCCTCGGCGTTCCAGACCCAGACAAGAGAGCTTCAAACGACTCAACGCCGCTGTCCAAACCTCGTTTTCCCCTCAGCTCCAGAGTCCGCTCACGTGGGCTGCCAACTCGAGCACGCTCGTAGCTCGGAGTACCCCTCAACAGGCTCCCGAGGAGGGGGGTCCCAGGAAACGGAGACAACCTCTGAACGGGACAAGCCCTCAAGTGCCAAGCACGGGCGAACAGGCGGGGCAGCACAACAAAACCACGCCGAACTGCTGGCTTGTAACACACGACAAGCCCAGCAAGCGAGAGGCACGCATGAACCCTCAAAAGGTCGTCGGCCAAGCAACACGCACGAGCGAGCCAAAACCTCGGAGCACTACCAGAAGTACAGAAAGCTCGTCGCTCTGCTAACAATCGATTGACCGCCAGTCATTCGATTGTTAGACAGATGCGACCCTCCTGACACCATTGCCAGGACAGGCCACGAAGATGTCACCTTCGGTCACTGAACGCAGGGAGGCAACCAGCCGCGTTCCCTACCAGAAGGTCCTAAGGGCAAGGCCTGCCCTGGGGCACACGCCGACACACAAACCGGCCACGGAACCCACGAGGCAGCACAGGCACTGTCGCGCCCCCAGGCCGTCGCGATGCCATCGCGACGGGGGGCATCGCGACGGGGAAGGGCGCCGCGACACGAACCTGATGCGACGGGGCAGCGCGTCGCGACAGCCTCCCTGTCGCGACAGGAAACCAGGTCACGACGACGACCCTTATCGCGACCGCCAACCGCGCTGTGATAGGTCGCGCCCGACTTGGGCGACGCCTCAGTCGAGAGGCAGACCACGGGATGCTCCATCCCGGGCCGCCCAGAAACCATACAAGCATGCGCACACACAAGGAGGGGAGCATAGGGAAAGCTGTAAGGCTATCTACAAAACCCCGAGGGCTTCCGATCCACACGGATTGGAAAGGGCACAAGAAATCCCTACCTTCACGAAGAACGAACCACGAGGGCCCTTCACGTCGGTTGACCACCTCCTCCTCGCTCCACGCACGCCGCTCCGCCGATCCGTACGAGCCGCCGGCCTCCACCACGCCCGATCACCAGAGGGGAGCCTCCCCACCGCCGGAGAAGAGGGGGAAGGGAGAAAGAGGGGAAGGGGTAGCCGGCCTGCGCCTAAAGCGCCCGGCAACCAGAATGCGACGGACCGCCCAGTCGCGTACGGACCTTAACGCGACGGGCCCACCGACCGCGACAAGAACGAGCCCCCCATGGACGCCGTGACAACACGATAGGCCGTACTGACACACCTGCACCCTGACAGGCGTCAGACGACCGGACAGCGCAATGCGACAAAACACTGTCGCGACCCGTTAACCGGCGCTACAAGAACGCGACGGGCAACCAGGGCGCGACAAGAACGCGACAGATAGACTCGCCGCGACACGGACGACTGTCGCGTCGGGCACCCCCGACGCGACCACCAACGCATCACCCAACCTGGATGCGTCAGTGGCCAGTCATCCCACGACACCGGACGGAAAGCCGAGAAGCCAGGTCTTACATTTCTCCAACCAAAGGTGCTTTGAGGTTCAGCAGAAAAGACAAATTGAGTCTCAGGTATGTCGGTCCATTTCAAATTTTGAAAAGGATTGGTGAAACCAAATTACAGATCAGATCTCCAGCAGACTTCACAGATGCACATGATGTGTTCCATGTTTCAATGCTCAGAAGATATATTCGAGATCCCTCTCAAATAGTTAGTTATCAAAGAGACGATTTGAAACCAGACATATCCATGCCAGAGTATCCAGTAATGATCACAGGCCGACGAACACAAAGGTTGAGAAATAAGGACATTGAATTAGTAAAAATCAGATGGGAAAACAGACAGGGTGGACTTGTGGAGAAGACACTTGGAATTGGCGCGACGAAATGTACAAGACATATCCATACTGTTTGAGTAAGCGTTAAACTCTTTTAGGTGATAGTCTTGTATAGTTAAGCTATTCACTGCGTTATTCCTTAATTTTGAGGAACAAAATTTCTTTTAGGTGATAGTAATGTAATTCCTGAATGTCCGGATCGTGGTTTACGGGTTGGGGGCCAATGTGTGGCCCATTGGTTAAGTTGTATATGTGCGTGTGTTTTTACAGGTTAATGTAGCAGGGTGTGAGGCTGGAGGGTTGGAGATTCCAGCCCAAACAGACCTCTGGCAGGTTCATTAAGAACGCGACCAACACAGTCGTCGCGATTCTTAATGAAACGCAACCACCAGCTATGTCGCGATTTCGCACCGCCTCTACGTGGGCGCGGCTGCATGCGCGCCACGTGGCACATACAGGATCGTCGAGGTTTAATTGCGACGGCGGGGTACGTTGCGTTTTGAAACGCGACGGCCCCGATACGTCGCGATTTACCTCTGTGTTTTTGGGCGTCCACCCTTGGCCGAACAGTGCAGTGCACTGTTCAACTGAGGGGGGAGAGTTTGAAGGTTTGGTGAGGGTTTTTTTAGGCGATTTGGGGTGTTTTGCTGTCCGTTCCGGCGTGGTTCCGGCGTGAGGAGGTGCTTCGGAGCGCGGGGAACATCTGGACAGCGTCAGTTTAGCGTTTATTTTGTTGGTAGGGGGACTTTCCCTTGTTTTCAATTGTTTGGTATGCACAGGTTAGGGTTTGTGGAATATGGTTTGGAAATCACATGCACATGATAGAGAGCATGCTTAGGGTTTTACATGAATGGTTGTTTCCTGCTTTATCAGCCTGTATAGTGTTTGGTGTGATTTCCAGAATGAGAATTGAAGGTAGATTTCTTCTGTCTGAAAGGCGACGGAACCAGTCGTCGTGTTTTGTGAACGCAATGACCTGTATCGTCGCGATTCAGACGTTAAGGCAACGAGTTGCTCCGTCACGATTCAAGCTTCAATAAGCGTCCACTGTGTTGGTCGCGATTTAGAATGTGGCCACCCGAGCTCTGGGGTTCTGTGGCCGTCTGTCTGGTTATGAGGTACACAGCTTAGGCCGTGATGGTTAAGCAATGTAAAGTTTGTATGGGGTGTATCGGCTTATACCGTAATTGAAAACGATGTGTTTTGCTTGGTTTTGTGTGCACAACGAGTTGGGTTGTTTACGCCTTCTGTGGTTACCTCTCTAGTAGGGTCCCCAGCACCGGGTGCTCGGGGTTTGTCCCGGTACGGCGAAGTACCATCAAGGTTTGTGTCGTCTTTCTGGACACCCTCACTCCTGAGTTTGAGTTGTACGTCCAACTGAGGAAAAGACGACAAGGGGGCAGCGACTCGTGTTTGTGGGTGTACGGTCGCTTGTAGCGCGCTCATGGTTGGGGAACGAACACCAGTAGACGTATTGGTCCCCAGCTAGTCCTGTTTCCAGTGCCTCACTTTAGAGAGCTCGGACCGGAGTCCTTAAAGGTGTCAGGCTTGGGCCTGCAATTGTGTGGTCTGCAGGAGTGATGTTGGTTGGTCTCCACAGTTCTTGTCCTTGTTGAGGTGGAGTGGCAGTTGGACCTTTCGTCCGTGGCTGCGAGACTGAGTGGACTTGTGTTGTTTGTTGAGTCTGTGGCTGGTGTCGCATACCAATTCTCGTGACTCGTGTACGGCGTGCCTTTCTCTAACTTGTACACGTGTTTGTGGTTTGTCGTTTATTTAATTTACAACTATAGTATCAGGTGTAGGCTGAGATACTTTTAAATGCTTATTAGCTATGCTTATTATATTTATTGTACATTGTCTTCTCGACTTTGGGGGAGTTGCCCTACTGAACCAGTGACTTGTGAGGCTCACCCCTTCTTCTTCCAGGTGAAGAAGAGCAGGAGGGTTCTCGTCCCTCTTCTAGTTCCAGTCGACACCGCAATGGAGTCGGGCCTTCGTCACCAGCAGAGTAATATTCCTTTTTGTTGAGCCTTGGGGGTTTGTCCCTAGCTGTTGTACCTTGTTCTATGATTAATTCAAACTAAATATGTACATTTCATATGAATATAAGTGAGACATGGAATTCTATATGTTCAGTGTATTCTTTATATTTCCACGAACATGTGTATATTGATATCTCTTGCGAGGCTACAGCCCGTTCGCGGGAGACGGAGTCGTGTCGGACACGTTATTGGGTTACGGGCCTGAGCGGCGAGGACCGTCACACATTTCATCTAACTTGTCTTCTCAATTGTTTTATGTGATTTTTGTTGTATATTTACGAAGGAAGTCTGCAGCAAATGCGTATAGCAAAACAGAAAAGTAAATGAAAAATAAGAGAGGCGGTAGTCATGAAATTGCTAAGAAACCTTGGAAAATTAAGCATTTTCCTCAAATGGGGATCCATGGATGATAATCAAAGAAAACACAAAATGCCATGAAAGAAACATGACAAAGTAAAGAAGACCTTAAGGATGCTTGCTGCCCAATTTCGCCGAGGTATGCTAGACTTTCTTCATCAATCACTAGTTCTTCAATCTGTGCTCTGATTGCTAATATCTGTCCCCAGGTAAATAACTAATCAATAAAATTTAACATTGGTCTATTATTTTCAGAAAAAAAAAAACATAGGGGGATCAGAGCATCCACCTGAATCATTTCAGTTAGTCCATAGGTTTCTGTTCTAACAATCACAAGCCGATCAAGTAGATCAATAGGTACGCCATGTGGACTACTGATATCAGTTCCCCTGTTTAGGTGCATTTCAACCATGACACAGAATTAGTTTACCAGTTCATATTCCCAAAGGACCAAAAGATTCCAAGAAATAATTAAATGTTCATAAAAAAGGGATCTTTAGAATTTAGAATAAAACAGACAATGCCAAAAGCCCAGAGCACATCAAGTTCACTTCATTGATACGGTAGAAATAGGATTACATACGAACATAGACAGTCAAGTTGGATAAGTTCATGACACCTCATGCACTTTGATGACCACAACCACAAGCATCATTAATTGGCAGCAAGAAGTCCAACTTGCAGGGGAACATTGAGTAATTAAATAATTAAATGTCTTCTACAACAAGAGAATACATACCTTACATTACATATTCCCCTGTTAGTAGCAATATAACAATTGGTGACAATGAACTCTCTAGAGCACGGTTAAGGTATGAAAAACATTCCATATCTAGCATGTGAACCTGGAAGAAACATGTAAACCATCATAAAAGTGTAATTATATGAATAGAAAGAGCAATAATATTGTCCCCAGTGAAGTACCTCATCAATAAATAGGACGCCAGGGACAAGCTCTGCTACACCTTCATCAATATATCTGTTAACAACCTGAAATTGGTTGAGCAGTGTCCATCAAAGAAATGAATATATTTTTTAACTAAGAATACAGGAACTTCAACAATATTTCAAGGAAGTAATAGATTTCTTGTTCGGTGCAAATTCGAAGGTAATGAGAGATGCTTATTTTATGACACACCAACATTGGAGTACCAACCCTCTCAACAGATGACAAAGTAGAAAATCCCTAAAGGGCAGATTTAGGAGCCAAACCCTCATCATCTCTGGATACGTATCATGGATCAAGGTGATCTATGCCTCAAATCTACAGGATTGGTGCAATCTTCCTCAAGAAAATATGAATTTAGTATTTTCCAGGAATTTATGAAAAAAGTCGTGCACTGGCAAAGAAAATTGTGCTCAAAGTCAAACCTTATTTATTTCCTGTCGTAGTTTATCTGTGATTTCTGTCTTCCGGGGTTTCATCATCTGACCCATCAATGACAATATATCTTGACCTCCCTGTGGGCGAGCATTTGCAGCATCCAAATCATGTAATGTGACATCCTGATAGAAAGACACAAATAACAATTACATCTTGATTTTCTATTAACAATCAAAGATATCTAAATCAGAAAAATCAAACTCAACTAAACCAAAGATGAAGATGTTTGCTTCGGTTTAAACAGGTTTTATAATTTTTATTCATGTAAAGATAAACAATAGTGATGTAATGGTAGCATCTATGAACATATAAACTGGAAGAATAAATTTTCATGATATTATGCCCACATATATATGCAAATGATATTATGATAGTAAATATTTATGGAAGTACATGCAATAGGAAATAGTATCATTTCTTTGGTTGTCTGGTTAGACTTGGACTGAAATTTTTTGGAAGTCAGAACCCGACCAAATCAATCTTCTCTTCCTTTCAAATCAAACAAAAATTCTGGAAGTGGTCAAGAAGACTATGAAAATCTCCAGTCAATAATGCAAAAAGAGAAAAGGTCATTTATTCTTAAAATAAAATATCGAAAGGAAATATCAATAAATGTTGTTGTCATTCAATGATTCAAATGAATAAGATATGAAGCTGAAAGCATCAATATGCTTAACATTGCTCATAATTTCAGTGTACTATGACACCACAATTATAAATGCTTGATTCAATGATTTCAATCTGCATATTGATGGAAGTGCCAAATAACCACTGACTGGAATATGTCAGATCTATGCATCAACACAAGAAATTCATCTACCAATGAAGACTGAATGCTAGAACTGACAGACTACATTCTCTTCTTATGGAACCTGCAGCAGGTTCAAAGCAAACTAAAGATTGGCAGGAAGGCTGGATGACAGCGATAATTGGAAAACAAGGGTTACAAGATGAGAAGAGTTTGGTTAGTAATTGCAGAGACATTCACAAGAGAGAACCAGTAGAGACATCCACAGAACATGAATTATTCTGGCTTATAATTGATTTCCTCATTCACAGCAAGGTACAAAAAAATGGAGATATAAAAGCATATTATCTGGTTCAAATCTCATCCACTCATAGGATTAGTGACTTGACCTATGCAGGAGAAAACAAGAGATAAATCATACCTGCACTATCTCCTTCTTTTTGTGGACCTCACCCTTGGGGAGTGGAACATACTCTTCTGCTTCAAGATCAAATTCAGTAGCAAAAGCATCACTTCTACCAACTCTCTTGACTGCACCACTATTTGCTTCAATATATATGACATCACCTACAGCAACCTATAAATCAAATTAATAATTTAGCATATCAATTAGAAATCTAAAGTAGAGAAAATTTTCATAATTTCTGACATGGTGAAGTTCTTTGAAACTTTCAGTTGAAACAGACGGGCAGAATATTCTTCACAGATATGCATAAAAAATGTAAATAATTCATCAGTGACGACTTTTCTAGCAAACCAAGCCAAATTCCCACAAGGTAGTCACAGATAGGAAGCACCATTGCTACGTTCAACCACCTATCAATTGTCTTGAACTGTAATACAGTAATATACATTTGGATGTAAAGTATCAAGTATGCCCTTTAAAAGGTGATCATCACTTTATTCGGGTTATTAAAAATGTAGATGACTGTCACAAATGAACAAGAATAAAAAATGAGATTGTTTACCTTTTCCTTTATTAAGGCATCATAAATAGTTGGATCCAACTTCAGCTGCTTGGTTCCTTTTACTGTTTTAAGCCCAATAATCACGTGACTAATGCTTTTCCATAGCCACCCATGGTGCTCTCTGTTTCCTCTGGTGAGAGTTCAGTTACCTGGCAAAAATAAATCTCACTTCATGATAACCGAATCATGTCCATCATTTTCATGGCATACATTAAAAATAAACTTGAAAAGCAAATTTTTTGTTAGAGAGATGAAAGCAAAGAGGCATCTCAGAGACATGCAAGCAGTTTATGTACCTCTCCTTCGTAAACTTCCTTATTTTCTTTGATACGCAGACCGATAGACCTGCGGAAGTTTTCCATAAGCACTTCAGTTTTCTTGACCTCCGATGAGTAGACCTCTGATCCAACCATTGGACAAAAGGGAACCTGTGGTTTGTCTCAAATTATTCAACTGATATACAATATAGTCCAAACAATTGATGGGACAAATGCCATTTTCAATCAGTATCCAAAGGACATCAACAAAATCACATAACCATCAAGTGTCAGTTACAGCTAAACAGGTAAGCAAGCGCAAAACCCTTAGAAATGGTCTACAGGTCAAGTTAAAGTGGCTGAGTGTAGAGGGTGGGGAGAAGGAATGTTGAGAGTGAAAACATGTAAGATGATTGAAGATGTAAATTTAAGGTTGCTCAATTTTGACTTCAATATCATGGATTCAGACCAGAAAAACAGCCTCCTTCCAAAAAGTAAGAGTAAGGCTGTATGTTATTGACCATACCCCCTTCATGGTGGAACACTATGGCACTGGGCTGAATTGAAAATGTAAACTACATGACATATATAACGGCAGAAACACAATTGATTCAAGTGAAGTAACCATTCAAACATGTATCAAGACTTCTACCAATAATTACAAGACAAACAAAGAGAAAGTTTATCACCAAAGGTTTCTTTTTTTGATTGGTAAATCCCCATGAAATACATGTCAACATAAAAGCATACATGTTACTCCAAGGACTGTACCTTGCTTCCCAGTTCTTGTGATATCCCAAGAGCCAATGCAGTCTTCCCTGTGCTGGGGCCCAGCAAGTAAAAGTGCACGTCCTGCCATCTTCTTTTGCTTGATCATATCAACAACAAGTCCAGCAGCTTCTCTGGCACCAACTTGGCCTACAAAGCCTGCAGCCATGGGAATTGCCTCTCCACTAGACTGCAAGAAATCTAAATCGTCAAACTGCAAGCATCTCTAACAATTCAAGACACAGAATATCACACAGAAATTCAAAAGCATATAAATAAAAAATACTAATTGTCACAGGTTCCCACTAAAATTTCATACCATGTCAAAAGTTCATAAAACTCTTAAGCCCTCCAAAAACTAGGAAACTACTCCTATTTTCCTTCTCTAACAAGTTTTTCACAAAAGCCAAAACAGCTGATACCAAGTCTATATCGCCCCACCATCTTAACTGAATTCTCATGTCCAAAACTGGAATCAAGGAAAGACGTCTAACATATTATATTAGAAAATGAAATGGAAGGCTTATGCACATGGAATTAACCTTATATTGTCAGAACCAACATCCAACAGAACATAGTAGTAGAAACCATGGTTTTCCGAATCAGGGAGAATCGGCCCAATTCGGGCGAATCGGAGCGTATCAGAGAAGAATTGATCCCTGATGCACCAGATTCGGGCCGAATCGATTCATATACATATTAAATTATATATAAAAATAAATAAATAAATATATATATACAACATTACAATACAAACACACACACACATCCATATATATATATATATATATAGTAAATTAACGTATACAATCATATGTATAAATATTAATCTATGTGTACAAATATATGAGCATTAATTTATGTATGCAAAATGATATGTGTGTATATATATAACCATTAATTTATCCAGTGAATCGGCCTGAATCAAACCAAATCGGGGCGAATCAGGAATTTCCCAATTCGTCCCCCGATTCCGATCCTGCCAACCCTAGTAGAAACACCACAGTGTGAGAAAAGGAAAACACAGAACTGCGAGGAAAGTCGCTTGTTGAGTGAAAGTATATGGACAATTTTGGTCCAACTAAACCTGTGAAACTATCTACCATAACCCATTCTAAACCAAGTTATGAGCAAACAGCTCTAGCAAACTGAAAGAAACATAATGCACTTGAGAATAATTTCAGCACGGGTCAGACTGACATGGTCAACATCAAGCATACAAGGACATATATAACAACTATCTAATTCTATGTGCCACATTGTAAGAAACTATTATTGTAAGCAAGGTTTGCCATGCCACTATGTACAGCTTGGCGAGCCCCTGGCATGGTCGATTCGATCTAGTTTATTTTGTTCTTTGTTTATTATATTATTTTATTTTATAACTGTATTGTCCAGATCAAACTGTACCACATTGGTACGGTTTGTATCATGCCAGGGCGAACTTGGCACAGCCGAGTCGCCCGGCACGGCAAACCTTGATTGTAAGTCAAATTTATGACCTTAAGTTATTAACATAAACATGAGGACCCGCTGTGCAGCAGGTCTGCAGTGTAGAGTAACATCGTGAATGGTATGTTAAGAGCTAACCCTAACAAAATCCAATTTAAGGTTTGGCTACTATCTTCATAGCCAAAGTTTAAGGTCAGACCTCAAGGCCGAGGCCCTTGATATGGGTATGAGTGGCGATTCTCTGCTTCTTTGTGGTGGACTGCACCTCTTCTATCTTCATCGTCATCTCCCTATCACTTCAAAGATTGCTCCTTTCGCCGAAATGTGGTCTCCTCGCAGCAACAAAGCACAGAGGATGGAGACGAGGGGGCAGCAGCCAACCCGGCGTAAGCCAGCAGGCAGTGCACCTTCTCCCTTTCCCTCAATAAGCTGCAACATGGCCAAATTTTATTGTACATTAGCTCCAATAAGAATTAAAATACTGTGGATTGAAGACCCAAACGCATGAGCCATGGCGTAGACATTTGAGGCGGTGCTTTAAACGAGATTTAAGAAGAAAACATGAAAAAACAGATAACAGGTAAGGGGAGATGGACTGACAGAAGGGAGAGGGCAGAGGGGGAGGGGAGACGTGAGGTAAGCACCTGAACCTGCCCCCCCCGGATCAAACACACACACGCACACACACGGACGGAGGATGGCAGGCGGAGGCGGTCGGGAGCGGTCCAACAGTTCGTCCAGCGAGGCCCTACTTAACCTCTCCCTCCTCATCCAGCCGCTGCACACACACACACACACACACACACACACACACACACAGAGAGAGAGAGAGCATACTGCCGGTGCCGGTATCTGCCGAAGACGACGGACGTCGCCGGAGTTGGAGGGGAGATCACCGTGGCCGGCTTCGAGGGGCTTAGGGTTTTTGGCTTGCGCCGGCGTGGGCACCAAACGGAGGGAAAAGAAACCGAAGACATCCAATTTGGACGCTCTGGACCCGCCGACCTAGTTATGTCTAAATTAATAAATTAGAAAAAATAAGTTAAATTAATTAAAAAATTATCAAATATTTAATTTATTTTTTAATTTTTAATAAAATTATAACTTATTATAATAAGTGCTATCTTCTATTATAATATACATTAAACTCTGTTATAATAATAACATCTCATATTGAAATTATTAATTAATTTACCCAAAAAATATTCCAGACTCTACGTCACTGTTTCACTTCTTTTTTTTTTTCTTGCAACTTAATTATCACGAGTTTTATCATTTGAGATAAAAAAAATTATAATATAAAAATAATTTAATGACATAATTTTGTAATAGATATATTTAACACCACTCACGTGACATAAAATTTAAAGTGTCATATAATACTTTAGAATTGATGTTATGAGTAGTGTCAAATGAATTTGTTATTAAATCATTTTCTTTATAATATAGTACTTCTAAATTTATGATTACATCTATGTCCATATTCACGTCTATATCCTTCCAACTTAATCAAGCGTTCGTCGGCGCCAAACATGTAGTGACCACCGACAAGCACGGCGGGCACATCCGAGTGGGCCCACAAGTGAGGGTGGGCCCACAGAACCCATTCGCAATTGGAAAGCCCACCGCCTGCCGAAGTGGTAACGGCCGTTTATGCTAACGGCGTGACTGGGGCCGGGCTACCTGCCCCGGTGGCGGACGGAACGAAACGGCGAGGCCCATCCCAACGTCAGTATGCGTATAACCAATGTGCCAACCAATGGGAAATCACCACGATGTTTGGGTGGGGAAGCGAGTAGGTGGGGTCCACTCGCTTCAAACGATAAAAGAAGAGGGGACGTGGTGTGGGGGGCTTCCCTCCGGATCTGGTGCGCGGTTCGTCGTGGTGGTGGTGGGCGGTGCTCCTCCGAGATCCCTCCCTCTCTCTGCTCCTCCTCCCCCCCCCCGCCGGCGGCGCTGTTCCACTCTCTCCCTCGCCTCTTCCCCCGAGGTAAGCGATCGTCTGCCCTTTCTCCTCCTCCTTCGTCCTCTCCGTCTCCCTCACTCTGTGCGTCTCCAATGCGGTTTGCGAGGAGACATCGGTCACGGTCTGCTGCTTCGATCTGTTTCTTTTCCCCCGTTCATCCGCTTTCTGATAGCTTATTTCGGTTGTTCTGAGGGATCTCTTGGATTTTTCATGGAACTATGGTTGGATCTTAGCTGAAATGGTGGGATCCGTGTTGGTCCTTTTTTCTTCGTTTGTTTCTTTAAAGGATTTGATCTAGATCTGCTAGAATTCCCTTCTAGGTCGGTTTTGGGGAGGTGTAACTTCAAATTGTCTTCGTTTCGTTTTTTTTTTTTTTTCCCCCTTTGTTCGTGTGTGTGATCATTCAGCTGGTTGTGGATTGTGTCCGTGCGATCTAGATCGTATGAGGTGGTTCTCGTTTCTCGCAGTTTTTCCACCTATTTGGTTGGCTTCTTGTGGTGGGTGGCCTTTACTTTTGGTTTCTAGGTTGGCGGATGGCAAGGGGTTGTTGTATTATTAATTCGTCGATAATTTGATGTGGATTGTTATTTTGGGTTCAATCATGTACTTGTCGGTGGATCTGAGATGAGGCAGTTGGATCAACGGTCCTTTCTATTACAATTTGCAATTCCAATTTCTACTAGGCAAAGTTTAAAAAATGAAGAAAGAGAGCATCTTTTCTTAGCAACAGGAAGTTGATGTTTTGTGACAATTTTTATTCGGTCTGAAAGTGATTACAGGGGGCATATTCCGATGAGGTGATCAAACTGCAATAATTTTTCTGGTTCATCTTATTGGCAAATGCCGTCAGATGGCAGTTCTTATAAACCTAATATCCTTCCTTCTTAAGTTCTTTGGTTCTGATACTATGGGCATGGATATGTAAACTATCACCCTGAAGACCTTATGAATGAATTAAAAATGCTTTCATAGAAGAGAGGGATAGGGATAAGTTTCTTTCCTTTGGTGACAACAATGAAAATACACGTAGAGATTTCATGGTAGATGCTCTATTGAATTTACTATGAAGCCAGTTGACTACTATTTGCTTTAATTCTTGATTTGGTCAAAACGTAGAGTTGCATAGTTTTTTGCGATCTCAGATCAATTTAGTTATAGAGCTTCTGTCCTCTTGGTCAGACACAAGGATGGGGCTGTCTTTCACCAAGCTCTTTAGTAGGCTCTTTGCCAAGAAGGAGATGCGCATCCTTATGGTGGTCTTGATGCTGCTGGTAAAACTACTATTCTATACAAGTTGAAGCTGGGAGAGATTGTCACTACCATTCCTACCATTGGTATGCATTGTTGGATCGATTCAGTTGTGGATGTAAAAGGAACATGCCTTTGTCATTGTGTTCGTCACTAATCTCTTTGTGAGGAAGGAGATGCACATCATTTTCAACCTCTTAATGTTCTGAAAGTCATTGCATTTCTTTGCCAGGTTTTAATGTTGAGACAGTGGAGTACAAGAACATTAGCTTTACAGTGTGGGATGTTGGTGGTCAGGACAAGGTATCTATTTTCTCATCATTTCTGTGATGTGCATGCCTTTTTTTTTCCTGTCAGGAAATTTATGTACGACTTGATGTTTGTACTCATTTCTTATTTCCATAGCCATCGTTTTTCCTTTTTGATGATATCTAGGAATTTTGCTGTTTCTGTTTCAATACCGTAAGATTCAGAATCAAGGGTTTTTCTGTGTCAATTGCTTTTTTAACTTTCTAACTGATGACTCCATATTTGAAGAAAACTAAAATAGATGCATTCAAGACCAAGGTTGCAAAGATTGGAGACCCTGATCAGATCCTGGCCACTCCTACCTGGCTCCACCTTGGCTTGGAGGCCTTATCTATAGCACTCAACTTTTGTAGAAATTGGCTTTCTCCATCTTCCTAAATTTGTTTCCCTGAATGCTTCTGTATCAGATCCGTCCTTTGTGGAGGCACTACTTCCAGAACACTCAGGGGCTCATCTTTGTGGTTGATAGCAATGACCGAGACCGTGTTGTTGAGGCTAGAGATGAACTTCACAGAATGTTGAATGAGGTGAAATCTTGCAGCCTCCTTTTATATCCAAATTGCTTTCATGGGAACTATGCTTTTAGTAATACATATTATCCAGATTCATGACTCATGGGTGTTTCCTTTTCTTAATAGTACCTGTTTTCTTTAAGCTTTCTTGTGCAATCAACTTAGGGCATACCATGTTGGAGTGTGCCCATCTTTTTGTACAAAGGGTTTTGTGATCTTTCACTCCTATAGCTGTAAATTCTCTTCTTTGTTCTAGTAATAATGTGGTTCAATGCAAAGGGAAGATGGTCTTTTTGTGGACACTTTCAAAATCATTATATGGCCTTCGTTCATGTCCTTATTTTGTAATGAGTTGGTCTTCTGTTGGCAGGATGAGCTGAGAGATGCTGTGTTGCTTGTATTTGCAAACAAACAAGATCTCCCCAATGCCATGAATGCAGCTGAGATCACAGACAAGCTTGGCCTGCATTCCCTTCGCCAACGCCACTGGTAAAAATTTAGATCTTGTATTACACCGCCACTATATAAAAGGTTACCATGTTCTTGTATTATGCCTGCTGTATGTTGGGCCTTTTGATCTGAGTCTGCACATCTCATCAATTGGAAGAGGTCTTCCAATAATTCTCGTATTAAGTCTGCTGCTACGTAAAATTGCATTTTCTTGCCTTGTGCCTGCTGTTATGTTGGGTCTTTTGATCTGTATGTCTGTATATATCATTCCCAGTACGAGTTAATAAAAGTAATAACTGGAACTTATCCATCTTTTCAGGTATATCCAAAGCACCTGTGCCACGTCCGGAGAAGGTCTATACGAGGGACTGGACTGGCTCTCGAACAACATTGCTAACAAGGTCTGATGCTAAAAAGCTTTTCAATTTCTTGGCCGTTCTTGTGAAGCCAGTCTCACTTTTTTTTCTCCCCTTTTTTCCTTTGGTTGCAATATAGGCCTAGGCGTGCTGCTGTCATCAGATCAGATCTCGTTTTCTCAACCTGGTTCAAAACAGTACTATTTTGGGGTTTGTTCTGTCATTATATAGGGGAGAGAAGGATGGGTGGTGGAGTGGTGCTTTACTGATCCACTCATCTCTGTGCCCAAGTTTTACAACATATGTCATTTTCTACCTGAACTATAATAATTCGGAAATTTGTTCCCTTTCACAGTTTGGAGTCTCACTCTTGAACTATATATTCTCACACTGTTGTCATTTGCTTCACAAAGTAGGAATCACTTTAATTAATCCTACCCTTTTGTGGATCTACAGTTATTGGTTGCTATGGTCAATTTTTGGAAGCTGAATTGCCGTGTGTTTCTCTCGAGTTATGCCACACTAGAGAGACTTGGGTGGGTGGTGTTGATAGATGAGAGAATATCTATTGTACTTTCTTAATATATTTTGGATCTCACTCTCACTCATTGGCTAATGTGTTATATATATTGTATCTATCTAATAAAAGGGCTAGAGTATATCAGAAGTGCATTGAGAAAATACAATAAATATTTTTCGATAGACAATTATACAGACAATTATGAGGTCTCGGGCGGTTGAATTGGAAACAATAAAATCGAGCTGAATTGTAAAAGAATAATTTTATTAGCTGAGAGTTCCATGTACCATATTTTAAATGTTTGTTCGTTAATAAAATTGTTTTCTCTGCAACCCCCTCACTCCGAGATACAGATGACTCAGATGAGAGATTTGACCAGTGACCTCGGTGAAAGGAGTCAGGCCTTGGGCGCGCTCGTGTGGCGACCACGATGCCAGGGGGAAAGGGTCGTCTCTCGGGTACTTGCAGTAAATTTACATAGCAGTTTGTGTGGTATCTTACTATATTATTACAGTGTAATAAATTTACATGACATTCAGCAATGCATCATGTGGAGGTTAGTAGATAGGAGCAGAGATAATTGGCAGTGGAATTTAAAATTATTATTTTAGAATTTTTAAATTTTATATTTTGAAGTTTAAATTTTATATTTTATATTTTTATTATTAAAAATTAGTAAATAATTTTAAATTTTAAAATAATATTTTAAAATTTAAAATTTGATATTTATATTTTAGAATCTAAAATTTATATTTTAAAACTTAATTCAATTGCCGGCCGCATTTGTCATCAGCCACTAATTTGTTGCCGTCAGTCGTCGCCACTGACTGTCTCGTTGCTCCCCTTAACATCTCTCGTGATTTGTTATGTCACTATTCAAGTGTACTAACTACTTTGTTTTAAGTGTATTAATTTTTTCTCCCAATAAGTAGATGCCATGCATGCTGCAATATCACTGTCCAAATGCAGTGAATGCACTTGGTCAATTGCATTAAGCTTTTGTCTCAAAGAAATGGCAGGGTCAATCGGTTCTTGTTCACACATACGTGAATCTCTTCCTTCGTTAGAAATAGCACAACAAAACTGGGAAAAAGGGGGCACTCGACATCCTCCGAAGGACCCAATGCCCATCACCAATCGACTGTATAATGTTGTCAACCATCAAATCAAATAACAGCATCACAAATCCACTTGAGCATACAGCTAAATCGAGATAAAAATATGGCAGCATCCGAACACATTTTGAACTTTTCCTCGGTTAACTACGTCAACCGCCATTTTCTATGGTCAAGTTTGGTATCAGCCAACCCATCCCCTTCGGACAGACTTGGATCATAGGGTTCCTTTCAACCGTGAGAAAAGATTCTGAGGCAGCCAGATACCATCCATCTTAAACACATATACAGGTCAAAAATTTTATAATTCTCACTTACATATATTTGAGATAGATAATATCATCCGTCACAAAACCCGACCAACAAGTCTTTCTATTCAACCCATACGATGTCAATGGATGTGTCAAACAGCTAAGTCAGGGTTTATCAAAAGCAAGAACACCAAATAATCGAGTAATCAACACCATTGTTCTAGCTGGACTTATCCGGTCAACATATAATATCTCTACGCATCATGATGAAGAATATTCTGAATTTTGATCCATAACTTGGTTTCACAAAATACCATAAAACAGTACTTCGCCTATCATATGAATCGAGTACTTTATGGAGTTTTAACAACAGAGTTTCCTTGGCAAAACTATGCAAAGAAGACGTACCCCATCCAAACCATTGAACTATCCCAATCAGGTCCAATGACAAGCTCTAATGCTACGAAACAAAAAAAAAAAGAGAGAGAGAGAGAGAGAGAGAGAGAGGAGAGAGAGAGAGGATTTAATGCAGAAATATCATTGAATAGTTCCACTGACAATTGGAGTCATTAGGCTGCTCTAGCTCCTGAGATTATACAGACAGAAAATCAGGAAAAGAGGAAGGAATCCAAGTAGAAGTATGGACAAAACATGAAGGAATAAAAAATCTATCACCGATACATGTTAATCTGACAGAAATATTATGTAATAGCCAGGAGACGTATCTTCTATTCTCAAAAGTTACAGACTTTTAACATCAACATTGACAGACAACATATTCTTGAAATAGAGAAAACAAAAACTAAAAAACAAAAATGACCCACGAAATGTCTTACACAGCGATCTATCTTTTAGTTTCCAATAGTGTGCTCAGAACTAGCCAAGAAAATAGAAACAAAATTGTCTGGTGAAGGTCGATTCTGTCTGAGAATATCGCCGTAAGGCCCCGCTTTCCCCAGCGCAGCATCATCTTTAAAAGACAAGATTTCTAGGTGGTCCAGCTGAAGTTGCCTCTTTATCAAGTCAGCATTTTCATTAAGAACATCTATTTCACCAAATGGCAGCCTCAGATCCAAACCCTGAGGGCCAACATATATCACTTCATCCGTCTTAAACTTTAAAAAGGCATACACTCTTTCTGTGGCTGCTTAAATGTCCTGTTCTCAATTTCAACTCCCTTTAATACCTCAAGGATCTCATGATCAGGTGCAAAACAACGAAGACCATGATCATACTTGCTCTGAAGTATCCTCAGACAACCTTCCTTCCAACCATCATACTCCTCATTTACATAGACTAGACCAACTGTCAGCTTCTTTTCCACCGCTGGGGCAGTTGCAACCCCCTTCTTAGGTTTCTTTGAACCAAATTCTTGTTTCTCTTTGAGCTTTCTCATCAAGACTATGGTATCTTGCAAGTACTTGTTGGCACGTTTGAGAGTGAGATCAGGAGCATCTCCTTCAGGCCAACTGCAGTCACAATACAACAAATCCATCCTTCTGCAGTAATCCTTCCACACATGTTCTGCATAATGGGGACAAATAGGAGCAAGCAGCCTCGTCTGGACATCCATAAAACGCCACAATAAATCACGATTCATGCCACCTATACCACAAGAGAGCCTATACTCATATCTTGCAGCCTGTAGATCATAAAAGCCCACCTTTAGTGCTTCCCTGAACATGAAATCAGCATAGTGCTGTTTAGCCAGCTTAACAGCAATGTTAATTTCATTTGCAAATACATGATCTGCATAACTAGAGGGAGGACCACTCTCAAAGTTGCAGCATTGGCAGTGTCTGTGACAAATTTGCTCATCCATTCCATCCCCAGCATCAGCAAGGGAAAATCTTGTAGCATCTGCAGAGACTCTTCTATGGACTGCTTAAGTGTCTTGAAATTTCCAGTTGACTTTGACATCTTCTCAGAACTAAGCATATGTGTCCATTGCACCGGAATCCACGGGGCCAATGGTGTTCAGGAAGAAGTGCAGTGTGGTTGTAGATACATACGTGAGATGATTTTGAATAAGGTCTTTAGTCATAGTTGTCAAGGCGGACGCTTCCTTAGCCGTCAAGGCGTTCTTTAGCCGCTTTAAAATACCCCGCCTTTCTAAGAGTAGAAAAGGCGCCCCAAGGCGGCCAAACCCGTTAGGGGTCCGCAATATCCCGCTTAGACAATAGGTTCAGGTCGATTTTCAAGGTTGAGTCCAGCCCGATTCTAAGAAACATCTTATTTATCTGAATATCATTTAAATAAATATTATAATTTGTTATTTTATTTACTTAAGATATTACATGTAAATAAAGAAGTACGCCCTATTTGAATCCAATAAAAATATCAAAAAAATCATATCTCTTACAAAAAAAAGTCAACTCTCCATCGAAGAAGAAAATCACCATTTTGGTGATTTTAGCGAAATGCTAACTTCTAATATCTCGTAATTTGACCTATCTAAAAATTTGATAATTCAAATAAAATATATGGAACACTAAAAATCTAAAGTTCGGTAAAAAAAGTCAAACGTACATGTGACTTCTCCAAGGGAGCCGCTCTCCTACTGAAACCCGAAGTTGACTTTTTTCATTAGGAGAGCGGCTCCCTTGGAGAAGTCACATGCACATTTGACTTTTTTATCAGACTTAGATTTTTAGTGTTCCATATAGTTTATGTAAATTATCAAATTTTTAGATAAGTCAAATTATCAGAGATTAGAAAATTAGCATTTCGCTAAAAATCACCGAAATCGCGATTTTTTCTTTGATGATGAAAGAGTTGACTTTTTTGTAAGAGATGATTTTTTGATATTTTATTAGATTCAAATGGGGGATACTTCTTTATTTACATGTAATATCTTAAGTAAATGTAACATTTACTTAAATGATATTCAGGTAAATAAGTATGAAGAAGAAACTGTGTTCCCCTATGGGTAACACACACACACACAAACATACACACACACACACACACACTATATATATATATATATATATAGTTTTATAGGGTCTTGGGAGTAATTTTTAAAAAGGTGATTTCTATCTAAAAAATTATATTATGTTCTCTTTTAATTTAAAATTTAAAATTAAGAAAAACAGTTCTTTACTGTTTGGCCGGAACTATTTAAAAATTATGGAAGAGGGAGGGGGGGGCCAATGCGCAGGGGCGAGGGGAGAGGGTGGGACGCCGGGGCCGGGGGGGAAGGGGGGGGTGCGCAGGGGCGAGGGCGCCGGGGTGGAGGGGAACGGGGGGAGGGGTGCGCAGGGGCGAGGGAGGGAGGAGGGGCGCCGGCACTGGGGGGAGGGGTGCGCGCAGGAGCGGGGGGGGGGGGGGGGGGGGGGGGGGAGGGAGGGAGGAGGGGCGCGCCGACGTTGTTGGGGGGGGGGGGGGGGGGGAGGAGGGGTGCGCGCAGGAGCGGGGGGGGCGGGGCGCAGGGGTGAGGGAGGGAGGAGGGGCGCCGACACTAGGAGGGGGGGGGAGGGTGCACGCAGAGGAGTGGGGGGCGGGGTGCAGGGGCGAGGGAGTGAGGAGGGGCGCCGGCGCTAGGGGGGAGGGGTGCGCGCAGGAGCGGGGGGTGGGGGGCGCAGGGGCGAGGGAGGGGGGGGGGGGGGGGGCGAGGCGGGGGGGAAGGGGGGTGCGAAAGGGCGCCGAGTGGGGGGAGTGGGGGGAGGAGGGCGAGGGAAGGGGGGGAGGGGTGCGCAGGGTGGCTGGGGGGGGGGGGGGGGGGGGTGGCGCCGGAGTGGGGGGAGGAGGGCAGAGGGCCGCCGGCCAGGGGGGGGGGGGGGTGCCTAGGGAGGCGGGGAGGGCGCAGAGGGGGGGGAGGGAGAGCAACGAGTGTTTTGAAAAAAAAAAAACAGGTGAAGATTTGTTTTTTTTAGAGAGAATTTTACACAGGTAAATTTCTTCCTAAAAAAAAAAATTATGTTACCAAACATGTATAGTGAGCATCTTCTTTTATTTTTAATTTTAGAGAATAAATAGGTAAAAAATTACAACAAATATCTTATTAAGTGTGTTAAGATATTGCACTTCTTATTTTTATTTAACTATTTACAGCGTATGTGTATTACTGGTTTGTTTTAAAAGTTGAAATTAGTTTTCTAATGATAGAATGATATTTGCACTTTTGTCTATTTAATGTGCTTATTTATTTGAAGATGTCAATTTAGATTTTTATGACTTATGATATATAATGTGAGTTTGTTTACTTGTAGTTATTTTTGTTACTTTCATATATTTTGACCTTTTTATTGTGACATTTTATTTTTTACAAGTATTTTTTTTGTGATACATAGCTATTATTATATTTCTCAAATTTATGTATTATTTTTATAATATATCTACCATATTATGATATGTCATTGTCTTTATGCCAGTCATATTATTATTTTTTTTATTGAATTTTTATCATTATATAATTTATAGATACATAAATATCATGTAAGAGGAACACTTGAAAACAACTCATACTTAGGGTCCATTTGGTACTTGTAAAACATTTCATAGGGAAAACTTTTTTCAAGGATTAGCTTTTACATGGAAATGAAAATCACAAGTATCCATTGGTGTTAGGTAAATATAAAGTTGTATGAAGGGGTATGAGATTTATGATCCACACAAATAAGGGAGAGTCATATACTTCTGTGTACTAACAATATTCATCATTTTTTTATTTTTTATTTTTT
This sequence comes from Colocasia esculenta, assembly GCA_014218235.1. NCBI lineage: Eukaryota > Viridiplantae > Streptophyta > Magnoliopsida > Alismatales > Araceae > Colocasia > Colocasia esculenta. The sequence goes on along the minus strand of JACBKR010001870.1, from coordinate 13,326 downwards.
ATTTTTAATATTTTAAAAAATTAAAAAAATAGATAACTAATGAAAAACATGTAACTTGACAAAGACAATTTAAAATAGGAGAAATAAAATAAAAACACAATTTGAATGAATAGTATTCTATAGATATTTTAATAAAAACATATAAATTAAATTAACTAATAAAAAATAATTAAACTTGACAAAAATACTTAAATGAGTGGAAAAAAAATAAAAATATAATTTACATGAATAGTGTCAACAAACATCACTGTAGATGTACCCATAAAATGACAATCCGCCTAAAAACGGCGGATGCCAAAATCCGGGTTTTTGGGGATGATCTTTTACAGATTTTAGTTTTACAGGATTCCAAAGGACTTAAAAATAAAGTTTTCTTTGGAAAACTTTTTCCAAATGAAGTTTTACGTCCAAACAAACGCACCCTTAGGGCCAGTTTGGGAGGGGGGTTACCCATGGGTAACTCCAAGTTACCCATGGGTAACCCCCCCCACGGTTTGGGGAGGGGGGTTAAGGTTGCCCATGGGTAACCTGCTTTTTGCAGGTTACCCATGGGTAGTGCTGCCCCACCTCAAGAGGTGGGGCAGCGCTACCCCCCTGGGTAGCTTTTTTTTTTTTTTCTAAAAATTTTAAAAAAATATTTATTAAATTGTAAATATTATTTTAACTATGTATATGTAAATTTTTTGTATTTCTTAATTACAAAAGAAGATAACTTGGGTCAAAGTGTTAAGTTGACTTAAAAAAAAAGAAAGTGGGTAATCTAACCAAGTTATCCATGGTTAGAGGGGGTAAGTTGTCAAAGCAATTTTGGGTAAATTTGTGGTTAAGCAACCCATGGTTAAACTACCCATGGGTAGTTTAACCATCAATCAAACTAGGCCTTAGTTCCATCATAAACGCCTAGGCACGCTTAGGCAGGCGCCTAAACGCTTAGGCGATCCGAGACCCCAACTACGTCTTGGTCGCCTGACGCCTTGACAACTATGGTCTTTACCTGACACGTAAATCAAATGGATACCAATAGTTGAACTCTTGCTTTATCATGTTAAGAAGCGATGGAGGAATGTCTGTTTGAGGGGACGGCCACCCCACCCTGAAAACATAGTCCCAAACTTCATCTGTCATCTGCTCTGGCTTGATTGAAGAAGAATCAGACCCATACATATCTCCATTCTGAAGAATATGTGCAACAGTGTAAAATGCCATGTAAAGAGTGGAGTCAGAAAGAGATTCAACAAGGAACTGTTCATCCCAAGGAATGCGGGTTCCTAGTCCAAATGAATGGGAGCATGCCCACTGGTTCAGCCAGCTCAAAGTATGTTCAAAACCGTGTCGTGTTTCATCACAGTATAGATTCATCTTGGACAGACATTCCTCAGCCTTTGTCTTCCATTCTTCTTCACCGTATGTTATGTACCATTGAATTGATCTGTGAGAGCTACAACACATTCATCACCTGATCTCGACATCACCCTCTTCTCAGGCTCATATACATCACAGCCTGGCCCATTTCCAGTAGTGCACTCTTTATCAGCGGTTTAGCTTCTTGGACCTTTCTTCCATTGAATTCCCCTACCAGCATGGTCCCTCAGTGAAACCCTTCAGATATGTGAGCCTTTGGCCTCTGCAAGCTTATCTTGTCATTTTGGCTCCTAATCTTAAGATCAACGCACACTTTTTCAGCAGCCTTGTCACCAAATTCGGGTATATTGATAATGGTATAACATCAAATGGCAAAACCCATTCATACTTTGACCTGAGGGCGGGGTTGGCCTTCAGGTCATGTAATGCCATGTAGTCATCAGGTGAATCACTTGGCACGCTGGTCACAATCCCGGTACCTTTGTCTGTTAAGATAGTAAGCATGGGAAGTGAGTAGATAACTAACCTTATGAAAGACAGAGGGGAGCTTAAGGCCAAGCCAATCAAATCATGCCCGCTAAGCTCAACAAGGCAAGTGGGTTTCTCTGGCACTCGGGACAGCTTCTGGTATGCAAGATTAAGTGCAGCTCTCTCTGTAAGGATGAAAACTTCAGTGTCATTGATCTCAAAGGCTCCATATTTGCCATCTGGTAGCACCCAACAGTTCGTCTGCCCATACATGGTCTCAGGTCTCAATGTTGCAGCAGCCAAAAACACCCTCTTGCCTTCCAAGGCCTTCATCTTCGATGTGAAAGGAGGGAGGACTTCCATCTTCATCAAGACATAATCTTGGGGCTGGACGCCCTCACAGATGCTCTGTCATGATCAGCACATGGCTGGCCATCCAGTGGGGAAAATATTGTGTACCTCACAATCTTACCCATCTCCTTCAGCTTCCTCATCTGCCACCTCACAAAGGAGTCATAGAAGGGGTTCATGTCCGTGGTGATAAAAGAGCGTCTCCAGTCGCACCCCAGACCGAAAGCCTTGAGGTCTTCTCTTGCCAGAGGGGGGAAATGGGTCAACCAGTGGCATGGATTCTGGAAATTGGCAATCTCGGGATCTGACAGGCCCAAACTCCTCACGATCTCCCACTGGAACTTGTCTCCACCGGATTTGGCCGCCGCCTTGGACGCTTGCTCTTGAACTTGTCGGGAGCAGTCTGGCCGTCGGCACCGGCATCATCAGGTTCTTCTGTTCTTCAATCTCCTCCTCGGCTCCTCCATCAGTCTCCACCTTTGCCGAGGGGAACACCGGCGGGTTGCCTAACTGCCGGATCTCCGGGCCAGCTTATCGGCCGTGGCCTTGATGGGCATCCCGGTGCAGTGGAAGGCGAAGGGCAGCAGGACGTTGCTGCCGCACAGCCGGTGGAAGGCGGCGGCGAACTCCAGCTTGGAGAGGGAGAAGGCGTGGCCCAGGTGGAGGAAACCATTCATATAGGGGTAAGGGAAGTTGCCGAAGAACTTCTCGTCGGGAGCCGGAGCCTCGGGGCGCGAGTCCGCCGGAAGACCTCGGCCTCCGCCCACCGCTGCTGCACCTTGCGCTCGATGCTCAGAAGCAGGTCCCTCCTCGCGAAGCTCTTCCCACCGCCCTCCGCCACAGCTGGCACCTCCTTTGTCTCCGGCGCCATGGTCACCTTCTCGCAGAATCCACGGACACTGCAGAAAAAACTACAGATCTGAAAAACATCAAAATGGGCAGAATTAACCACAAGCGCAATTCTTCTGCTCAGAACGCACGGATCTTTGCTCCCTATATCCGGTCCGCCATTAACAGACAGAACACTACATCGGGAGCTCAACAAGAAGAGAGCTCGACGGAGAGGCGAGAAACGGGAGCGGGCGAGGGAGGATTCGTCGGCGTACATACCTAGCGTCCAACCAGGATACCGCCGGCGGGGAAGCGGCTTGGCCGGAGCAGGGGCGAGGGCTCTGCGGAGGAAGAGCTGCCGCCGCCACGGGTGAGAAACCACGGCCGGGACGGCGGGACGGCAAGGGTTTCTCGTCGAGTGCGGCAGGTTTTTGTATGTTGCGCACGTGTTTATCCGTGCGTGTGAGATGTAGAGAGCTTTCTCCACTATATCTTCAACCACGTGTGAAAGCCCGCAGCATCCGAACCGTTGATTAATGAGATTGATTAACGTCGATGATCGATCGGTGGCAGAGATGGATTCCAGTTATGAAGGCCCGACGTGGTTCGTAAGAATTCGGTTTGATTTTATAAATAAAGATTTAGAAATTGAAGTAAATTATTAATTTTGACATATTAGAATTTTGGAATTCAATTAGTTTGTAACTTGACTTGAGTTTCTAACAGAGTTAAATGAAAAGTTTTCAAATCGAGATTTTTTTCGTATGTTTTATAGAATAATTTGAGATAAATAAAAATTATGTGATTTAACAATTTTTGTTTGGTTTTGCTCTTTTTTCTTTTCATTTTTGAGCTAGACAATGAACTTCTCCTTGAGGGTGGTACAATATCTCAGGACTTCTTGGAAAGGTAAAATTAGTTAATTTCTATTTGAAAATTTAGACAATTATTTCCTACTTGTCAAAATTTTACAAATTGATAGACCCATATATAGATGCGAATTTTGTAACTATCATTGCATAACTTTACCTATAGTCCATTAGACTCATTCAATTTCTCGACTCATTATTGGTCCATGTACACATTAGCTCTAAACTCTCTTAACAACAATGCCGATTGTCGCCCATACATCTTAGTGACAGACGAGTTTGTCATTAGTAGTTTTCTAGTGACAGTGTCACCTCCCACTTAAGATTTAGACGATATCATTGATTATCGCTAGGAATATCTTAGCGACTAAAACCTTTGTTGCAAGAACTGTTACCTAATCTCCACATTACCACCCACGTTCGTCATGTAAGATCGTTGAATCCCCACTCCCTTTGCCCATTCCCGCACATCCTTCATCGGAGGGGAGTGGAGGGGCCAAGTTGGCAATCCTTGACCCTGTCAAGGTGTAACGCTCCGACGCGAATATCGGAGCGATAATATAGTTATTAAATAGTACAGAGCGAGAAATAAATGTCAAACCATTGCAACATTGGAATAATGCCAAATAAAAGCCAAATTCACTAATAACCCGTCATCTAACTATTACATCAACGTATCAGAGCCAAATCTAGGGCCCAGAGTACTTTATTCAAAATCCAACTAATACTTAGCGACTGACTAATGTTTGACTCATAACTATACTACTAACAACTGAGTAGTGGTAGCTGAACGGGTCACTCTTGAATATCATCCTCGTTTCCCTCCTCATGAGTATGGTTTTCCCCATCAGACTCACCTGAAACACATGAAATAAATACACAAGATGAGCGAATAACATCCAGTAGGACTTAATATCTCGTAAGAACAAGCATGCTTTAAGTGTTTAATGTCTTTATGAGGCAAGATACTACAACGAGTAGTCATGTATAGTCAAGAGAACGACGTAACAAGATAACGTGAAACAATAGCACATTCACGAGAGTATAATACCACAAGTTTGATAATGAATTGGCCATATTACGAGATAGCAAGTAAACTAGTCACGATAGCAAGTATGGGTCGGTATTCTTTCAACCCCGAGTTCAAGTAACAAACAAATGATTGATTGATTGTCATAGATTAAATCTTGAGTGTCATGCGTTAGGTGTATGCCATCACCCAGATCATTAGACCCCCGCGAGTTATAGCATTTCAGGTGCTCCTCCCAAGGACCAGATCGGGCCTTATAATGTTGCCTAGCATAGTCAGTTTGTTATCTTAGACAATCAATTTGATGGTCAAATAGAGTACCAAGAATAGATGAGAGTAGTAGATGAACTAGATGAGAGTGTAGAGTGAAAGTGAACAGATAAGAGTAACAAGATAGTAGATGAGATAGGGGTATAGTCGTAAAACATCGTTAAACCACGATAGTAACAGTTGCACAGCACCAGGTCGGGTGCCGGCAGTCTGGTAGAAGTCACGATCGCCCACTAGCCGTGCTACGAACACAGACTAGATGGTCGGCGTGATCATGAGGTAAGAAGGATACACACTAAGGCCATGGATCGTGCTGATCCCTAAGGGGTAACGGGTGTTAAGGGTACAACCACCTCGTCGGCTAAGGACGTGCGCCAAAGCCAAAAAGACTTACAGAGGTCTTGACAAAGATGATAATCAGTTTATCCCCATGTAATTTAAATAAATTACATATCCATTTTGGTGATTAACAAAACTCAGTTATTGGTAAAATCTAACATACACAGGAGATAAACCAAGGGAAAACAAGACATTCAAGTAAGTATTTATCACACTGTAGCTATTCAAAATTCAAGCATGAAATTCTCTATGTACAGATCGACTACCTTCTTGCTCAAACGATTTCACTTATGTCATAATGATTTAATTAAGTGATCGCAACGATTTGCCCTCACAACGATTTGTTAAGTGATCGCAACGATTTGCTTTCATAACGATTTGCTAAGTATTCATAACGACTTGCTTTCGTAACGATTCTTAAGTGATCATAACGATTTGCTTTCATAACGATTCATTAATTATTTATAACGATTTACTTTCATAGCGATTTGTTAAGTATTCATAACGATTTGCTCCATAACGATTCGATAAGTGATCACATCGATTTCTTAAGAAAGAACAACTATTTGCTCTCACATCGATTTGATAAGTGAGAACAACAATTTCAGTGTCACAACGACTCGTCAAGTTTCAAAAAATTTGATCTCTGTAACGATTCGATAAGTACATAACAACTCTGTTACTGTAACGATTCATCAAGTTACATAACGACTTGGTCGCTATAACGATTCGATACAACAGTCAACGATTCATTCACATTGTCTTTAACGATTTGATTATAACGACTTGTGCATAACGATTTGCTTATGGAGTCACAACGATTTATCTCTATAACGATTTGTATGTGCATCGATTTGCTTATGAGTGCACAATGATTTACATGAATATCAACTCATTTGCATAATGATTTCATAAGTCATGCATATAACGATTCCATGTGAAAATAATGATTTGGTTTTCGAGCTCATTTTTTAATACGTTGAAATGTCAAAGTCTTCACGTGTAGTACCAGAAAAATCTATTAATAAAAATTATAGATAAATAGAAAATTTATCTATTAATAAATTCAATAATTAAAACGGTATGCATCATTATTGCATGCGTATAATCCCCTATAAAAATTTCGTAAAATAGTAGTTATACTTAATAATGTTATCTAATGACCATAATGAAATTTGGGCATAGAAAAATCGTTTGGACTTAGTTAAGAATTTATGCGATTATTAGCATAATTAAGGAATAAGTCGAAGAACCTATTATTTATGACCAAAGTGGATTATAAATAAAAATAAACATGTGGGTAGACTTTAATAATATGGGATGATAGCCCATTATGATATTTGGACCAATGGACAATCTTGGCCATGAATAAATTCTCTAATAAAAGGATAATTAAAAATCTGTTAAGTAAAGTAAGTACGTGAGATGTACAATTAGACTCATTGAGATATTGGGCCAAGAGTAAGAGCCTAAATGATGAATATTAGAAATATTGGCATGAATAATATTTAATCAATTTAAAAATATGAAATTACTGAATAAGTGTGATAAAAGCTTTACATAAGGATAAAGGGTGAATAATTGGAATTAAATCTATACTCATTAAGTCAAATTAGTAATGGTTTTATTAATGGTCCTAACATGGATTGTTAGGCCCTAATATGAAGAGCCCACTATGAGATGAGAGTTAATTAAGTGAAATTCGGATTAATATAGTAATAATTAGAAAATGGATTAGATAAATAATAAATGACATATATATATATATCCCAAAAAAGTCCTAATCCCATCCTAACACATTAGCCACAAAATTAGATCTCTCCCCAAGCCAACTAAGTGATAAATGTTAGAAAAGGGGGAGATAAATGTGAAAATTTGGAGGTAATTAATATATAAATTAAAAAAGGGTAAGATAAATACTAAAAAGGATTATAAATATCCTAAAAAAGAGTCCTAAGCTTACCCTAATCCATTCCCCACGAAAATTTATTTTTTCCAACCCTAAATAGGAGATAAAGGAGAGAAATTAGGTGAAAAATAAGAAAAATTCAGATTAAATAGGAAAGGAAGAGTTTTAGAGATGATGGACTCTTGTAGCAACCAAATACACCCTAATCTAACCCTATCAACCTTCATTTTCGTGTTGAGACTTTGAGAGATGAAGGGAGAGGCTGGAGAACGAAGGATCAAGGTGGAGAACGCTTGGAGCCCAGGGATTCACCTCCAAAGCCTAGCTTTCATTCTTGCAACGAAAGGTAGGTAATCTCTCAAGCTAAAATCGTGAAAAAATTACCCTAGGTAGATTTCATGATTCTCTTCAAAAGCCCTCTAGTCTAGTTGCATTTCGTTCATCCATTTGGGCGAATTTAATTCGTGAAGCCCTGATGTTACCATGAACTGAAATCTCATATTTTCTCTAATTCCCCACATGTACTTGCTCTCATGCCATGATAAAATTCTCATATAACTGCATCTTATTATCGTTCAAATGGCCCTAGTCTTGCTCTATTTTGATCTCCCATTAGGGAGAATTAATTCTTTGAATCTCTATCAAAACTATGCACCCGACCCTTCATGTTTGCTTGTGAACTCCGTGCATACTTGATCCCACACATGAGAAAATTCTCATAAATACTACATCTTTTAGCTTTCAAACGGCCCTGGTTTCAGAATTTTTCACAATGTATTCATATCTAATTATTCGTTGAACCCTAACTACGCCTGTTTAAGTCATCGGAATATAACCTGTTCAAAGCATGCCTAAATCTTGTCTAATTTCAAATTAATCATGCATGCGATAGATCTATGTGTCTACTTTCATGGAAACTAGATTCGTAATTTTGGGTCATTATAGGATTTTATATTGAATTTACAAGTACCATGTATCAAACAGGATCCGCCCTGGAAAAATGAAAAAAGGGCGGATTCTCCTGATATCGCGACGGCGCGATCCGCCGCGATATCAGCCAGGTCGCGCCCCGCCATCACGTCGCATTAAGAATGCGGTGGCCTATATCGTCATGTTTCCACCCCTGAACCGGGCCTGGGGCCGGTTCGCTTGTCGCGCCCAGCCGCCTTGTCGCGACCTGGAGTCGCGACGGGTACCCCCGTCGCGTTAACAAAAAAATAGCCAGAACCCAAAATTACTTATATACCCTTGCTTTACTTGCTAATTAGCCATTGTTTAGCCTTAATTAAACATTGTATTCATAATTGATCTGAATAAATATTAATGTGTAATAAATTGCATGAATCTAATTAATTTAAAAGCTTTGTGCACAATCCATCATGCTCTTTTGATTTCATACACTTGCACATACTTAACTATCATGTTGCCATTAAACCTTGTAAATTACTCAATAATATATTGGTAATTAAGTGAAACTAATTACCTAATTTCTATTATTTAAATGACACATGTCTTCGTTTTTTCGCGTGATTTGTACACCGTTATCACATCCCTCTACTTCGAGCACTCGAGGCATAACGAACCCGTTTTCTACATACTTTCTCTTGACTTGGACCACCTCTCCATCGGGAATACTCTCGATTGGGCCAGGGACTCCTTGTCAAGGCCTCCGTAAGTCTTCTTGACTTTGGCGCACGTCTTAGCCAACGAGCTGATTGTACCTTTAAATCTCGTTATACTCTTAGCGATCAGTATGATCCAAACGGCTTAGTGAGATCTCTCTTATCTTGTGATCACGCCGGACCACCTGGCTCGTGTACACAACACGGCTGGTGGGCAATGGTGACTTCTTCTACCAGATTGCGGCACACGACCTGGTGTTGTGCAACTATTACTATCGTGGTTTAACGTTGTTTTACGTTTATACCCCTATCTCATCTACTATCCTTGTACTCTCATCTATTCACGTTCACTCTACTATCTCGTCTATTCATCTAGCACTCTCTTGAGACTCTTGAGCTGTTGTGGCTCCTATTACTTGTACGATACATGACTGTCTAGCGCCATAATATGGGTCCGGTGACCCTACTAACTCGAATGCATAATTGTGCAGGGCACGGAGAGTGTCCGAGGGGCTCCAATCTAGTCCTGAGGGCAGAGAGCCACCCGAAAATACCTGCAGGGGCTATTGACGGTGTTCTGCATTGCACTGATTCTGATTGACTATATTGACTGGCTAGACATCTAATTGTTATAATACTAGTCTGAGGAGTTCAGACATATTGTACTATCGTTAAACGGCTACTGTCCCAAAGTGACTATTGCCGTACTCGACTAGTGCAATGTGGTGCAACCATACACGTTATCTCATTACATGTTATCTCTTTACACGCTATCTCTTTACATGCAATCTCGTTACACGCTATCTTGATATACAAGCTATCTAAACACGCCACCTTGATACAAGCTATCCTATTACATGTCATTTGATACACGCTATCTGTTTTACACTATCTTGTTACACGCTATCTTGTTATGTTGTCATCCTAATTTTGTAATATTCTTGAGAAATGTATTATCGTTCACATGTTATCTTGTACTATTACTCTCTTGACTATACATGATCGTTCTCTCTAGTTAACCTGCATTACAAGACATTAATCACTTAAAGCTACTTGTTTACACGAGATATTAAGTCCTACTGAGCGTTATCTCTCACCTTCGTTATGTGTTATTGTGTTTTCAGGTAAGTCAAGTGACGACCTTACTTACAACAACGGGATTGGACTGGAGTGTGAGCGTCCTGAAGTCATAGCGATGGAATGTCCTTAGTACCTTAGAGTCTAGTTAGATATTTGCTTTAGATTTCTTTTCCAATGTAATAATGTCATTGAGCCCTATGTTCTGGCTCTGAATTAGTGGTTGTAATAGTTTAGAAGAAATATCAATAAAATGATGAGTTTTATTGCAATTATTGTTCATTAGTTGCTCTGATATGAGAATGTATGCGTAATTTACGTTACCATACACGTTGTTCATGCCTCCCCGATTTATCCGCTGCTAAATTGGCGGGGCATGACATCACGTATATCTTCTGACAACCATGCATTTATTATGACTGAACGTATCACTGCAGTACATGCAAACGATATCTTCTATTCTCATGCTATTCTGTAAACATCTTTTTAGGAGAATAGAATGGAACTTCTATTTCTGTATAAAATCAATCCAACGTTGACTGACAACAAGAGACAAACTAGCTGTCTATTGTTTAAGCTTGTAATGCGTGCAGGTCTTTGACAGCACTCGTCATACAACATTGGACAAAATAGAAGCCAAAGGATATTACAGAAGATCTTCTCTCTGTACGTGCATGAAGACCGTTGAACGGAAAGCTCTATAGGACCATGCAGTCTAACGTAAACAAAAGGTTAGAGACAACGGGCACTTCAACGTTCAAATTTCAAATAGAAGATATATAAACAAGACTGAAGCTCCAGAAGAATAGAACTTCGAGATTGAGAATACCAACTACAATCTTTCACAAGTTTTTCTGCGAGCATCTCAAAGAGCCAAGCCTCACTCTTGTTTGTTTAGCTCTTAGCTCTCTGCATTCATTGTGTTAGTTTTGAGAGTTTCTGAAAACTGAGAGTATCCCTCACTGTAGAATTCCCTCTCAGTCTTAGCTTCAGATCTAGCATTGTATAAGCTTGATCTAGGGGCTTGATCTCATTTCACATCTTTGGTCTTGTGTTCCCTTCGTGTTGAAGGAAGACCTGGGGGTTCCAGGGTGTGTGTTCCCTTCAAGTAGAAGGAAGACCTAATGGTATCTAGAGTGTTGTAATTTGTAGTACCCGGAAAATCCATTAATTAAAAATTATGGATAAATCGAAATTTTATCAATTAATAAATTCAATCAGTTAAAAAGGTACGCATTATTATCACATGCGTATAAATCTATATAAAATTCCGTAAAAATAATAATTATACTTTAAATGATATTCTCTAATGACCTATCAAGAAATTTGGGCACAGAAAAATCGTTTAGACTAAGTTTAAGAATTACGCGACTTGTTATCGTAATTAAGAAATAAGTCGGAGAACCCATTATTTATGAGCCAAAGTGGATATAAATTAAAATAAACATGTGGATAGACTTTAATAATATGGGATGATAACCCATTATGTTATTTAGACCAATAGACAATCTTGGCCCATGAATAAATTCTATAATAAAAGGATAATTAAAATCCAATAAGTAAAGTAAGAACGTGGGATGTACAATTAGACTCATTCAAGTTATTGGGCCAAGAGTAAGAGCCCAAATGAAGAAGATTAGAAATACTGGCATAAATAATATTAAATTGAATAATTAGAATTTGAAATTTGAATAAGTGTGATAATAGATTTAATTAGAATAAAGGGAGAATAAATAGAAATTGAATGAAATAAAAGAAATTTAATGAATAACCCATTAAGCTAAATTAGTAGTGGGTTAAATAAATGGTCCAAAACAAATAAATTGGGCCAATAGGATGAAGCCCATCTTGGGAGGAGATGTAATTAAGTGAAATTTGTATCTAATTAATTAGTAAATAGTAAAAGGCTAAGATAAACACTAAATAAGTCATGTTTATCTCAAATAAGAGTCCATAACCCATCATAACCAATTGGCCACGAAATTAGGCTCTCCCTTACCCAATTAGATAGATATAGCAAGAAAAATAGGTGATAATTATGGAAATTCGTAATTAAATGAGGAGGAAAGAGTTTTAGGCGATTTAGAACTCTATAAGCCATCAAAACACCCCCCATTCGACCCTAGCAACCCATAGAACGTGGTGAGCATTGGGAGATGAAGAGGAGGCAATTTTTGGACGAGGAGCTTGGAGGAGAAGGGCTGGAATTCAAACTTCTTCATATTTTCGTCATCAAACTAGGGCTTTCTTACTCCACGAAAAAGGTAGGCAATCTCTCAAGCAAAAATTGTGTAAAAATTATCCTAGGTAGCCTTCATGTACCTCTTCAAAAGCCCTCTGGTCTGGTTGTATTTTGCTCATCCATTTGAGCAAATTTAATTCGTGAAGCTCTGCTATTACCATGAACCGAAATCTTATGTTTTCTCTAATTCCCAACCTGTACCTGCTCTCATGCCATGATAAAATTCTCGTATATACTGCATCTTATCTTTCAAACGCCCCTAGTCTTGCTCGATTTCAATCTCTCATGAGTGAGAATTAAATCTTTGAATCTATCTGTTGCTTGCACCCGACTCTTCAAGTTTGCCTATAGATTTCGTGCATACTTGATCCTATACCATGAGAAATTCTCCAAAATACTACTTTGTGTTAGGTTTCGAACGCCTCTAGTTTCGTAATTTTTCATCATGTATTCATCTCAAATTAATTTGTTGAACCCTGACTGCGCCTGTTTAGGTCACTAAAAAGTAACCCGATCAACGCATGCCTAAACTGTCTATTTTCAAATTAATCGTGCATGTTGATAGATATACATGTCTACTTTCGTTTAAAACTAGTTTCGTGCTTTTAGATCACCGTGCTATTTATATAAAATTTAGATTGTCCCTATATCACGGAGGACTCGCCTTGGGAAAAAGGGAAAAAATGGCAATCCACCTGTTATTGCGATGGCGCGATCCGCCGCGATATCAGCAGGGTCGCGCCGGCCGATGGCATCGCGTCAAGAACGCGGTGGCATAAGCTGCCGCGATTCAATCCGGACCAGGCCAGACCGGCCAGGTTCCGCGTTGCGCCCAACCGCCCCCGTCGCGACTTGAATCACGACGGGTAAGTCCGCCGCGTTTTCATGAATCCAACCAGAATAGAAAATTGTGCATATGCCCTGTTGTTTAAGCTTTATACCCCTAATTAGCCATG
>JACBKR010001869.1:0-39147 GCA_014218235.1 Colocasia esculenta | reverse complement strand
TCTTGGAGGTCCAAGGTTTTTCATGAATTATTTCTTTTGACTTTTTCTTTTTTTCAAATTTTTATTTGAATTTTGGTTGAGTTGTTTGCAGCTTTTGATGTTGAGCAGGTCGACCTCTCCTGTACTGGTGTCGACATAGCAGCCACAGAAGCCTTGTTCTTGTGGACTGGTGTCGACCTGTCAGGGGACTGTGTCGACCTGATTGTCTTCTTTTGTTTTTGAGTTTTTGCTTTGTTTTGTGTTTTGTTTAAGGTTTTGTTTGCTGTTTGTTGAATTTCTGTGTTCTCAAGATTAGGACCCTTGACAAATTTAATTAGTGGTGCTTTGCCCTTTTTCTCACCAGATTTGTCTTTCATGGTTTCTTTTTGTTGAATCCTAATCCATGAGAGGTGGTTGTCATGGTGGTTCCTAGCAGTGCCTCTAAGTTATCTTTACCTTTGTGAAGGTTTGGATAACTTCATCCCTTTCTTTTAGCTGGTTTTTAAGAGTTTCAATTTCTTCAATCTTCTGTTGTTTTTCTTGTTTTTCAATTTCCAGCTTTTCAGTTAAGTTTTGAATTCTTGGGAGGCCTTTTGAGAGGCAAGTTTTAGTTCATCAATAAGGTTCAGGAGATTTTCTTTTCTTCATGCAATTCTGTTATTTCAGTTTCCAGTTCACAAGTTCTGTTGTTTGAAGATTGGTTATTATAAAGATTTTCAATTTTCTTTTGATGTGTTTGTTTTCTTTTCTCAATTCAGAATATTTTTCAACTAATTCTGCATACACATCCTGCCAATCTTCAACAGTAAAGTCTTCAAAAGAAGTATTTACCTTTTCTTCAGAATGTTGGCCATGAAGCAAACCTCCTCACTCTCAGAGCTTGAGGATTTCTTCTCTTCTTCTTCACTTGAGTCTTCATCAGACCAAGTGGCTACCATGGCCTTTGGCTTCTTAAATTTCTGGAACTTCTTGTGCTTTTCCTTCTTGTTCTCAGGACACTCTCCCTTCATGTGTCCTGGTTTGTTGCACCTGTAACAGACAATATTTTCGTCAGATTTGTGATTCTTGTTGAAATTAGAAGAGGAAGTGTTTCTTACCTGAGAAAAACTTCTTTTTCCCAGACATTTTTCCTTTTCTGTATTTCAAGAATTTTCTGAATTGCCTGGTCATGAGGGCAATTTCATCCTCATTTGACTCAGACTCCTCAGAACTTGTCTTTTCCTGACTTTTATCTTTATTGCTTGAAGAGGCCTTAAGTGCCATAGGCTGGTCTTAATTATGTGTTCTTCATTTCTTTTAAGTTGATTTCATATGTCATTAAGGATCCAATCAATTCATCCAAAGAGATTTTGGACAGATCTTTTGAATCTTCAATGACAGTGGCCTTTGTATGCCAAATTGAAGAAAGTGAACGTAAGATTTTTCTTACCAAGTCTGCATCTGTATATTCCTTACCCAAGGCCTTTAATCCATTCACAATCACCATGAACCTGGCAAACATTTCAGAAATATTTTCGTTAGACTTCATCATGAAAAGTTCATATTCTGAAACTAGAATATTTGCCTTAGTCTCCTTTACTTGTGATGTTCCCTCATAGAGTAATTCGAGTTTATCCCACATCTCTTTGGCAGATTTGCACATTGAGATTCTCGAATACTCCTTGGGATGGACAGCACATTGAATCATGTTCATGGCACTATAATTCAATGTAGCTTTCCTATTTTTGTTCTAGTCCAGGTGTCTTCTTCTCCCTGGTTTTCATAGGGACCCACTTCCACTACTTTCCAGATCTCATAGTTCTGGGCCCTTAAAAATACTTGCATTCTGTTTTTCCAGTAAGAATAGTCCGTCCCATTAAAGAATGGTGGCCTATTTATGGAATGACCCTCAGCTATGAAACCTTTGGAATCCATGACTCTAAAGCAGAAAGAAAATGCTTAGCAAACAAACAGGCAAACACTCAAACACACAACACTCAGAAACAAAAACTGCTCAGATCAAATCAGATCAAAGTAAACCGCTCTGATACCAATTGAAGGATCGAAGTGAAGGTGTGGAAAAGATCTAGAAGGGGGGGATGAATAGATCTATGCCACTTTTTGCGGAAGCTTAACAATTTAAAAACACTTTTGAATCAGAGGCAATTTTATCAGTGAAAAACCACAGATCTGATGAGATTTGAGTGAGTTGGTAAAAAAGATGTGAAACAAGTTGATTAAGTGAATATTAACCGATCCTATGCAAGCATCTAACGGATGAAATGATCAAACCACAATTAGACAAATGCACAAGGATTTTTAGGTGGTTCGGAAATCACCCAAGTGATTCCTACATCCACCCCTCACACCCCGTGAGGATTCACTAAAACAACTGGGTAACACACCCACTGGAGCCTGACAACTCCAACACTTGAGAGCTTACAACTCACACAACTTCTAGAGTAAGACTACTCTAGAACAACTGAGCAAGACTGCTCAACACAACCTTGAGTTAGACAACTCAAACTGAGCACAACGGCTCACAACAACCTGAGCACAATGCTCACACAACTTGAGCACAATGCTCACATAAGACTTGCTAGACACCAACTCAAGACATAGACCTTCTAGCAACAGATCTAGTCGAAAATGAGAGCACTAATGAGAGCTATGCAGAAGCACTTGCATAATCTCAAAAGATATCTCAGAAGAACAGAAGTACAATGAATTGTATTAAATAACTTCGTTCTTCAAGTGTACTCCCTTGTAGAAGCTTGGATTGGGAAGAGGCTTGCAATCTTGAAGTCCAAACCGATGCTCTGCACTTTGGAATTGTTGGATCTTCCTTGAATTCTTCTCCAACGAAGGCTTCTACTGGATCTGCTTCCTGGGATGCTTCAGAGGTTTCTACAGGGATCACACTCCAATTCTCACACTTGGATTGGTGAGAATTGGTCTTCTGGAAGCACTTGGAGAGCAGAGGAGGGAGACGACCTCTTGTAGCCGCCAGGAAACTTTCAGGAGGCTCTAAGAGTTAGTTGGGTCTCTTCTGATTGATGGGGGGCCGATTAGGGACCTTTATACCCAAAAGATTCCAAAGATACCCTTTGGGTACAAGGGCACACGATTCTAGGTTGATACCCCATCGCCCTAGGCTGACACGTGGCAAACATCCATCTTAGGATGGAATCTTTCCGTAGTGTGTCGACCTGCCCTGGTGGTGGTGTCGACACACTGCAAATCTTGAAACAGGCTGTTCTGGGAACTGATCCAGTGTCGACCTGCTTGGCATGTGTCGACTGCTATCCTGTTTGAAAACAGCTGTTCTGGGAGCAGGATCCAGTGTCGACCTGCTTTGGCATTGTGTCGACCTGCTATCTGTTCTGAAAATGCTGTCTGGGAGCAGGATCCAGTGTCGACCTGCCCTGAGAGTGCGTCGACCTGAGTAGTGTAAATCCTGGAATCTGCAACTCGTGTCGACCTGCTTCTGGACTAGTGTCGACACAGTCTAGGCAATCTTCAGCTTTTTGCCTTTGAGACTGAGGTGTTGTGTCGACACCATTGAGGGGTGTGTCGACACTTCTTTTGCAAAAAGTGTTTGTACCTGAAAATTAAACACATATATCATTAGTTAAATGATTTATCATGAACATAAATGATAAATGTGATTTGAAACATGCTTTTTGAACATTGACTTCAGGTATGATGTTTTTGACATGTTTCATTTATATTGCCTTAAATCACCTTTGTCATCATCAAAATAGGAGGGAAATGATTGAAATACACTCAACCCACAATGGGAGTGACTAGAAGGAACACGAGAGATGAGTATAGGTTTTCTTAGGAACTTCCTCCTGGACCGTGTCACTATGAGGAAAGGGAAGGTGAAAGTAGGTGCTCCGGCATTGGCATACCCTTTTATAGCCCTATGGACTATAAAGTGAACGAATTGGGTAAGAAGCTCTGCCAACGTGCCATCTATCGACAAGGACTTGTTGGGTTGAGTGTAATTTCATATCATTTCCCCTCCTATTTTGATGATGACAAATGTGATTTGAATGCAATTAATTGAAACATGATAAACACATTTCACCTGAATTACATATTCAAAAAGCATGTTTCAAAACACACTTTCATTTGTACTCATAATAAAACATCTTACTAATGATATATGTGTTTAATTTTCAGGTACAAATATCTTCTGCAATGATGGTGTCGACACACCCTTCAATGGGGTGTCGACACATCACCTCAGTCTCAAAGGCAAAAAGCTGAAGAAATGCTGAGACTGTGTCGACACAAGTCAAAGAGTGTGTCGACACAAGTTGTAAATTCCAGGAATTAGACTACTCAGGTCGACGCACTCCCAGGGCAGGTCGACACCAGAGCTTATTCCCAGAACAGCCTATCTTCAGAAATGGGATTGTAGGTCGACTCAAGACCAGAGCAGGTCGACACTGGAACTCAGTTCCCAGAACAGCCTGTTTGCAGAATTGGGACAGCAGGTCGACGCAGGACCAGAGCAGGTCGACACTGGACTTAGTTTCCAGAACAGCCTGTTGCAGAATTGGGACAGCAGGTCGACACAGCATCAGAGCAGGTCGACACTGGTCTCGTTCCCAGAACAGCCTGTTTTCAATTTGGGACAGTGGTCGACACCACCACCAGGGCAGGACGACACACTACGGAATGATGGAAACTTATATTGGATGTTGCCACGTGTCAGCCTAGGGCGATGTGTATCAACCTAGGATCGTGTGCCCTTGTACCTAAAGGGTATCTTTGGAATCTTTTGGGTATAAAAGGCCCCCAATGGCCATCCATCATGTGTGAGACCCAATGAACTCTCCAAGCCTCCAGAAAAGTTCCCCTTGGCGGCGAGAAGAGTTCATCCTCCCTCTTTGCTCTCCTGGTTTCTGAAGACCAATTCTCATCAATTCGATTGTGAGAATTGGAGTTTGATCCTTGAAGAAGAAATTGAAGGCCTCAAGGAAGCAGATCAAGTAGGAGCATTTGTTGGAGAGATTTCAAGGAAGATCCCCAAGTTCAAAAGTACAGAGCATCTCTTGGGACTTCAAGATTTCAAGCCTCTTCCCAATCTGAGCTTCTACAAGGGAGTACACTGAAGAACAAAGTCTTTCATACAATTCTAAATGTATTTTTGTTCTTCTGAGACATCTTGAGATTGTGCAAGTGCTTCTGCATAATTCTCATGAATGTTCTCATATTCGACATGATCTGCTGCTAGAAGATCTATGTCTGTGTTAGTGTCTAGCAAGTCATTTGTGAGCCGTTGTGCTCAGTTGAGGTGTCGAACTCAAGTGGTTGTTGAGCAGTCTTGCTCAGGGATCTAGAGTAGTCTTGCTCTAGAGGTGTGCGAGTTGTAAACTCAGGTGTTGGAGTTGTCTGGCTCCAGTGGGTGTGTTACCCAGGTTGTTTAGGAATCTTCACTGGGTGTGAGGGGTGGATGTAGGAATCGCATGGGTGATTTCCGAACCACCTAAAAATCTCTATGCACTTGGCTATTTGTGGTTTGATTCTATCATCCGTTAGATGCTTGCA
Source organism: Colocasia esculenta (assembly GCA_014218235.1). Taxonomy (NCBI): domain Eukaryota; kingdom Viridiplantae; phylum Streptophyta; class Magnoliopsida; order Alismatales; family Araceae; genus Colocasia; species Colocasia esculenta. Next base: position 33,627 of record JACBKR010001869.1, on the reverse strand, counting down.
TAGGATCGATCAAGATTCACTTAATCAACTGGTTTTCATATCTATTTTATCAACTCACTCAACATTTCATCAGATCTGTTTTTCACTGTTAAAATTGCCTCTGATTCTAAAAGTATTTTAATTGTTAAGCTTCCGCAGAAAGTGGCATAGATCTATTCATCCCCCCTTCTAGATCTTATCCACACTTTTCCTCGATCCTTCAATTGGTATCATAGAGGGTTATACTTGATCTGATTTGATTTGAGAGTTTTTGAGTACTGTGTGTTGATTGCTTGATTGTTTGCTTGTTTGCTAAGTATTCTTTCTGTGCTTTCCTTTTAAGTCAATGGATTCCAAATGTTTCATAGCTGAGGGGCATTCCATAAATAAGCCACCATTCTTTATGGAACGGACTATTCATACTGGAAAAATAGAATGCAAGTCTTTCTAAGAGCCCAGAACTATGAAATTGGAAAGTGGTTTAGGTTGGTCCTATGAAAACTAGGGGAGAAGAAGAAACCTGGACTAGGGAACAAATAAGAAAAGCCACATTGAATTATAGTGCCATGAACATGAATCAATGTGCTGTTCATCCCAAAGAGTATTCGAGAATCTCAATGTGCAAATCTGCCAAAGAGATGTGGGATAAACTCGAATTACTTTATGAGGGGACATCACAAGTGAAGGAAACTAAGGCAACTATTCTTGTTTCAGAATATGAATTGTTTATGATGAAGTCTAATGAAACAATTTCTGAAATGTTTGCCAGGTTCATGGTTATTATCAATGGACTCAAGGCCTTAGGTAAGGACTACACAGATGCAGACTTGGTAAGTAAAATCTTACGTTCACTCTCTTCTATTTAGCACACAAAGGCCACTGTCATTGAAGATTCTAAAGATTTATCCAAAATTCTTTGGATGAATTGATAGGATCCTTAATGACATATGAAATCAATTTGAAAAGAAATGAAGAACATATAATTAAGACCAAGCCAATGGCACTTAAGGCCTCTTCAAGTAACAAAGACAAAAGTCAAGAAAAGACAAGTTCTGAGGAGTCTGAGTCAAATGAGGATGAAATTGCTCTCATGACCAGGCAATTCAGAAAATTCTTGAAATATAGAAAAAGAAAAAATGTCTGGGAAAAAGAAGTTTTCCTCAGGTAAAAGAAACACTTCCTCTCTATAATTCAACAAGAATCAAAAATCTGACGAAACTGTCATTTGTTACAGGTGTAATAAGCCAGGACACATGAAGGGAGAGTGTCCTGAGAACAAGAAAGAAAAGCACAAGAAGTTCCAGTTCAAGAAGCCAAAGGCCATAGTAGCCACTTGGTCTGATGAAGATTCAAGTGAAGAGAAGAAGACAAAAAATCATCAAGCTCTGAGAGTGAGGAAATTTGCTTCATGGCCAACCATTCTGGAGAAAAGGTAAACACCTCTTTGAAGATTTCACTGTTGAAGATTGGCAGGATGTTTATTTTGAATTAGTTGAAAAATATTCTTAAATGAGAAAAAAAAATAAATATCTCTAAAAGAAAATTGAAAACCTTATCATAACCAATCTTCAAACAACAGAATTGTGAGCTAGAAAATGAGATAACATAATAAATGAGAAAAAGAAAATCTCATGAATCTAATTGATGATCTGAAGCTTGCCTCTCAAAAGGCCACCCAAGAATTCAAAGAAGTATCTGAAAAGCTGGAAATGGGAAAACAAGAAAAACAACAAAAGATTGAAGAAATTAAAAACTCTTCAAAACCAGCTAAAAGAAAGCGATGAAGTTATCAACCTTCACAAAAGGTAAAGATAACTTGGAGGCATTTCTAGGAACAAATATGACAACAACCTCTCATGGATTAGGATTCAACAAACAAAAACAAAGAAAGACAAATCCGGTGAGAAAAAGGGCAAAGCACCATTAATTAATTTGTCAAAGGTCCTAATCTTGAGAACAGCAAAAACAAGCAAACATCAGACCAAACATCAAACAAAATACAAAACAAATCAAAACTCAAATAAAAAAAGACAACCAGGTCGACACAAGTCTTCTGACAGGTCGACACCAGTCCACAAGAAGAAGAGTATGTGGTTGCTGTGTCGACATCAGTCATGGAGAGGTCGACCTGCTCAACATCAAAAGCTTCAAACAACTCAATCAAAAACTCAAATAAAAATTTGAAAAACAAGAAAAAGTCAAAGGAATCATTTGTAAAGAATCTTGGACCTCCAAGAAAGCATTTCAAGATGAATGGACCAATCCTTGGAGCCAATGGTATGACAACCCCTGTTGGTATCATCCTCAATTCTTCTATCCAAACCTTATGATGTACCAACAAAATCCATGGTTTCCATCTCCACATCTGAATTCCTATGCTCAAATGAAAAACTCCCCTCCCACTAAAAACAAAAATGTTGGTGCTTCCATTCCTAAGAAAAGAAACAAACAGAAAAGGACTGAAAACACCAATGTAACAAAACAAAAAAAAATAGGTCAAATTTGGGTGAGAAAAGATTTACTGACAATGTTCAAACATTTGATGGTCTCAACTCTGTTTGGGTACCAAAATCTTCTCTCACTGATCTATTTTGCAGGAAGGTCGTGCACCCAACACCAATGTGTGGTTCTTGACAGTGGGTGTTCACGACACATGACGGGAGACAGAGCCAAATTCTCATTCCTGATTGAAAAGGAGGGAGGGTCAGTAACCTTTGGAGGTAAAAATAAAGGAAAGATCATAGGATCTTGTAAGGTTGGTCAAACTTCCTCAAACTCTGTAGAAGTTTTACTAGTTGATGGTCTTGATTATAATTTGCTTAGTATCAGCCAACTATGTGACAAAGGTCACAAAGTTTGTGTTGAATCTGATTTATGTAAGAATATTGACTCATCAACTGATAAAATCAAATTTTTGGAAAAAGAGAAATAAGTCTACATGATCAACCTAAATAAAAACTTTTCTGAAAATCTTTGCTTTGTTGCAAATAAAGATGAAATTGCATGGACTTGGCACAAAGACTTGGCCATGCAAGTTTCAGAACAATGAATAGTTGTTAAGATGGAATTTGGTTAAGGGCTTACTGAATCCTTCTCTAATGTTGAAAATCAAGTCTGTGGGATCTGATCTAAAGGAAAATGTAAGACCCGGATTTTTACTCTCTTTATATTCTGTATGTATATGAATGGTGTGGGGTGTTCGGTTGTTGTGTGCTTAGCATGCGTATTTCATTGTGCCCTATAAGTTTTATCCTTCTTTTGAACATGAGCATGTGTGAATATCTATATATGTATACATAGGTGTATATGATGATTAATGTGGAAGTGAACAATTAGCTAATTAGAAGTGTATTATGAATACCAAGAATCTCTTACTTAGGATACTTGAATAGTACTATGCGTGTGCTATCTAAATATTGAAGAATATCCTATACTACCTATTTCATGGAATTTTGTATGAGAATATAGGAAGTAGATATGTATATGTACGTTATCTTATACGTGTGACGATTGTATACCTAATTCTACATGCATAACACCTTGGTGTATTTGTGTATGCATGTGTATGATTAGTTGTAAGCGGCTCATTTGCATGGTTTAGCTAATGTGAATATTGTACTACGTACATTGCATATGCATAAAGAGTTCAAGCATGGTAGGTGTGTTTAGTAGTTTACATTGGGATTCTATACTCCTCATGGATAACATGCATGTATCTTTATGATGATTAGGTGAGAATAGTCAATTGGATAAATTATGCATATAGTATATATATTAAGAAATCCTATACATGTAATACTTAAGCAATGTTAGGTAAAGTTGTGTAAGTTAATCTAATTACCGGTGCGCATATTGTACCCATCTATTCCAAGCATAATGTACATAAGTATGCTACACCAGTGTGCGTATACTATATATATGACAAATCAAGTGTGTGTATGCGAGGACTATTTTATCGAATGGATTATTCCTAGCTAGCATAAATCATATCACCTCCTAATGATTTGCGAAGCCCTCATAATTCTCGTCATTTAAATTGCCGTGTGTTGAGTCATACATGTGTAAAATATCACGTAGGTACAGGTAGGTGTCTACGTACATTTTATCTTAGTATGCTTATGTATGCTTGTGTATGTATATAGATTTTATGTACATATTATTAGTATAATTAATGTGCATGGTTTTATTAAATATAAATAAGGTATGTATTGTCTGGTGATAGTATGAGTATAATACCATATACATATTGCTTGTATATAAGTTGGTATGCATAGTTTCTGCATAAATTAAGGTTCTGGCCAAAGGCCACCTTGGCGTCAACATCTGGCCGCCGAGGTGGAGTCAACGTCCAGACCTGGACGCCAATCCTGACCCAGGCGTCCAGCGATGTGGACGTCAACCTCTCTGACCTGCATGCGCAGCAGAGCTGCTGTCTTCTGAAACAAGGCATGGCCACCCATTGGGGGATGTTCCCCAACGGATCTAAGGCTGTCTAATCGGCATGGTGAGTGGGTGAGGGACTCCCCTACATCCTGAACCCGAATTGGCCTCTCCCCACTTCTCATTTTCACCCTTGCAGAGGAGAGGAGAAGAAAGAAAAAAACCCTAGAGCATTCTGTGAGAAAACCCCATTCTAGAACCCTCAAATCCGACCCTTTGAAGCTGGATCTGGAGATCTACTGCAACAAGGAGGAGGCTGAAGCAAAGGAGAAGGCTTCCCCATCATCCCCTCGGCGTGGAGATCACCCAGGAACCCGGAGGAAGGCGATCTTGGAGGCACTTCTGCAACTTCTTGGAACTGCCCAAGGAGGTCTTCTTCGAGCCACAAATCCCTTGGAGGAATTTTAGAGAGGCAAGTGACCTATCTATGGTATCCCGTATGAGTCTAGGTGGGTTTTGATTTTTTATGGAATTTTCCTCGAGTCCTAGACCCTCCATTTCACCCAAGATTTAGAGCTCGGGTCTGTGTTTCTGCACAGACCTGAGTAGACGGCAGGGTCCCTGGACGCCAGTTCATCCTTGGCGTCCATCGATCATGCCGCTGACCCTGAGTCAGCGGCCAGAGACCGCCGTCTAGTTCTTCTGGACAGAACAGTGAGCTGTTCTGTCTCTCTTATACATAAATTCGGTATGTTTTATGCGATGAGGATATATTGTACACCTTATACTCTATGTATATTGTGCATTGTGGTTGTGGATGAATGTGGGTTGTGTTGGTGAATGTGGGATAATGATATCTTGTAAACATGTGAGCATGACTTGTAGACAATCTTGTAAAATTCATGATTTATGATTAGGGTTTGTGTGAATGCCTTGGTTTCGGTTTGATCATGAAGAATAGTGGGTCAGCATATGTGTTGCAAAATTTAGTAGTTTATCCATGCTTGAGAAATTGTAAATAAGTTCGGTTCGGTAAAAAAAAACATGCAAAAATGGTTTGTGGTAATTGATTTATAGATGTATGAATTAGGGTGATGTTGTATTCTAAAATCATGCATATATTAGTAGTCTTTGTGCAAAACAGTAAGTGGATAAATTGCAAAATGTGTTAGACCCATGTTAGCTTAAGTTGTGAATAATATGCTAATTAGGTGTTTGATTTTCTGTAAATCCTATTTAGCTCAGAAAAATCTGAAAATATTGAGGGTATGATTTTGAACCCGAAAACAGCATGTGGTTAAAATTTCAGGTCAATTGGAACAGTAAATAAAAAGTTATGTGTTTTCATGTGAAATGTGATAATTCGTGCATATAATTGTAATGTGGTTTGTTATGGTCTAAAACCAACATGATTAGTGTGGTTACTGTATGTTAAACTCTTGAAATCTGTAGTACCATGTTAAGGAAAAAACAGAAATGTTCATGTGAGTGAGAAAGTGATTGAAATGAGAAGAGTTATGTGTAAAACCATGTGTAAAACGGTAATGTGTAAAAGTGTAAAAGTTGTGCCTATGTGACACTGCTACCCTAGAGGCATCGGGAGCCGTATATAGAAAAGTCCCTATAGAAGGCTCCATGTGATATAAGTTTGTCCCAAAGGCATTGGGAAAACCCGGAGGTGGACAAGTACCACTGGATAGGGTGGAGAGGGCTTCTCCCGGTCTGCGCAGTTACCAAGATTCACCGCTGTATTGCCTAGGTGGTGAGTATGTGTATGAGTTGTGTAAGTGTTGTGTCATGTGTTGTGTTATGAGTTGTGTTGAGAGCTGTGCTAAGGAATGAGCACGAGCTATGAGATATTGTTAGTGTCCTCTACTGGTGGTTAGGACTATGTGTCATGGCAAATTGTTTAAGTAATGAAAAATGAGTAAAATGTGAAATATGTGAATATGGCACGTGGTAAGTGCCCAAGATGCACGTGGTAAGTGCAATCGATATGATATGTGATAAGTGAAAGTGAAAGAGAAAATGATGTGGAAATGAGTAAATTGTATAAGTGTGAACATGTGTACGTGTCAAATGTGTAAAAGTGAACAACGTGAATGAGTAAGTATGAAATCATGTGAAACGAGAATGTGAGAATGTGTTATTGGAAACCATGTGAAATCAGTAAACTCATGTTGTCATTATCATGCTTATGTGTGCATAAATGCCTAGAATCCATGTTAGGGATAATTAGTGAAAATGAGTGCAAGATAGCTTGATTACTTGTTCACATGATGTGTTTATGTATTATTGTAGCTCTCATGTGTAGATTTATAGTCATTGAATTATATGAAATCAGCAATCTAAAGCATGTGAAAAGGTTCGTGTATGTGTTTAAAACTATGTGAAATCCATGCTAGTTGTGTTCCCTTTATGTGTGTAAATTGTTCATGTGGATAGCTTTCATGTTTAGCTCTTTAAAAGACTAAAGTTCTTGAGCAAATGGAATAGAGATCATGTGATAGGTGAATTTCATTTTACAAATCTGAAAGCATGAGTTATGTATAAAATTGTAGAACCTTCATGATAGTAGAAAACTTGAATTGACTAGCATGCTATGTGTTGTTAATTGTAAAAGTGCATGTAGAAACCACTAAGACTTGTATGTGTATATCATGAGTAGTGTCGCTTGCTGAGTCTTTGGACTCACTCTTGCTTCGGCGTACAGGTTGACAGGTATCGTGCACTAGAACTAGAAGGTAGCGTGGCGAGGATCATCATTAGAAGACTATTTTGTGGAGCTGTTACCAGTTGTACTTTTCTTTTGCACAAAAAGGATTATTGTATGGGCAATATTTTGGACATTGTAACTCTCTTTATTTTGTATTAATGTGGACATTGTCTTTCTATCTGCTATTTAGATTATGGAATGTGTGTTGGTGACGGATTAAGAGTTGAGTTGTTTACTTTATTCCGCTGTACTCTATTGCTATCCAGGTACATATCAACCTATCGACCAGTGTTGGGTAAATGTCCCACTGTGACGACGCCCTTTATACCGATGGGGATTGTATAATCGTACCGTATGAAGAGGGTCGTTACAAAAACAAACAAGAAAATCCTTTAAAAACTTCAATGAGGTACTCACATCTAGGCCACTAGAATTACTTCACATGGACCTTTTTGGCCCTACAAGAATTCTAAGTCTAAGTGGCAAAAGATATGGGTTTGTAATCATTGATGATTTTACTAGATTTACTTGGGTTATTTTTCTGTCCCACAAAAGTGATACTTGTCTGAATTCAGGAATTTCTGTACCACTGTCTTAACACTTATCCATATAAAATCAAAAAATATTTTGACAGATCATGGGGGTGAATTTGACAACACATCCTTTTCTGATTTTTGTGTTGAATTTCAAATATTTACAAGTTTTCTTCACCAAGAACTCCAGAACAAAATGGAGTTGTGGAAAGAAAGAACAGAACTCTTGTGGAATGGCTAGTTACATGCTATTGAGAGTAACTTGCTCAAATCCTTCTGGGCTGAAGCTGTGAACACAGCCAATCACATACTCAATAGAGCATTGGTCAGACCAAAAATCAAGGAAAACCCCTATGAATTATTGAAAAACAAAAAGCCAACTGTTTCCTATTTTAAAATCTTTGGGGTGCAAATGTTATGTACACAACATAACAAAGAAAACTTGACAAATTTGATACTAAAAGTCAGGAAGCCTTCCTTGGCTATTCTGAAGTGTCAAGGGCTTTCAAAGTGTACATTCTTAAAACTAAAACTGTTGAAGAATCTCCACATGTTATCTTTGATGAAAACTCTTTTTCAACTAATAATTCTAAATCTTATGCAGGAAAGACAAGACACTGAAGAGGATGAATTTATGTGGGACTCTTCACCAACTGTTGAGGAGTTTGAAAACATTGAAGAGAACTGAACAACAAACACCATCTTCAAGTGGTTCAGGTAACATTGTCCCAGAAGTGGGTACTTCTCAATAGGTAATTTCTGAACATCGAATTCTGAGAGATCACCCATTAGACAATGTGGTTCGCAATGTACATGATAGAGTGAGGACTAGATCATCATTCTTGCATGATATGAAGAAGACCCACTAGCTCTAATTTCCCAAATTGAACCAAGTCAATTGATGAAGCCTTATCAAGTTCTGATTGGATTAATGCCATGCATGATGAACTTCATCAATTTGAAAGAAATCAAGTATGGGAATTAGTACCTAGACCTAGTGACCAAACAGTCATTGGCACTAGATGGGTTTTCAAAAACAAATTGAATGAATCTGGTCAGGTAATTAGAAATAAAGCTAGGCTAGTTGCAAAGGGGTACAATCAAGAATTTGGAATTGATTTTGAAGAATCATATGCCCCTGTAGCTAGACTAGAAGCAGTTAGAATTTTCCTTGCTTTTGCATCCTCCATGAATTTCAAAGTTTATCAAATGGATGTCAAAAGTGCATTTTTAAATGGTTATATAAAGTAAAATATTTTTGTTGAACAACCTCCTGGTTTTGAAAATGAAAAACATCCTAACCATGTTTTCAAGCTTAATAAGGCTCTCTATGGTCTTAAGCAAGCTCTAAGAGCTTGGTATGACCGTTTGAGCACCCTTTTACTTGAAAAAGGATATTCTAGAGGAAATGTTGATCAGACTTTGTTCACAAAAACAGTCAAAAATCAAATAATTGTAGTAAATTTATGTTGATGACATAATATTTGGCTCAACAATAAGGCCTATGCAGTGAATTTTCAACTCAAATGAAGAATGAATTTGAAATGAGTTTAATGGGAGATTTACATTTTTCTTGGGACTGCAGGTTAACCAAACATCTGAAGGGATCTTCATCAGTCAAGCCAGTATGTCAAGGAACTTCTAAAAGGTTTGACTTTCAGAACCTCAAGCATTCAAGCACACCTATTGCTATAAATGCTAAGCTAGAAGAAGACTCAATGGTAAGTCAGTAGACCCAAAGACCTACAGAGGTATGATTGGCTCTCTACTGTATCTTACAACTTCTAGACCAGATATTCAGTTTAGTGTGTGTTGTGTGCTAGATTTCAGTCTAATCCTAAGGAAAGTCACATGTTAGCTGTTAAAAGAATTTTCAAATATCTTGTTGGAACATGTGATTTAGGAATTTGGTATCCTGCTAATTGCAAGCTAGATTTGATTGCCTATTGTGATGCTGACTATGCTGGGTGTAAATTAGATAGAAAAAGCAAGTGGCTTGTGTTTATTCCTAGGTGGGTGCCTTATTTCTTGGGCTTCCAAGAAGCAACATTCAGTTGCACTGTCAACTGCAGAGGCTGAATATGTTGCAGCAGGTAGATGTGGAACTCAGATTCTCTGGGTGAAGCATCAACTTCTCGATTACAACCAGGATTTAGGTTGTATACCCATCCTATGTGATAATACAAGTGCAATAAATCTGTCTAAAAACCCCATTCAACATTCTAGAACCAAGCATATTGAGATTAGGCATCATTCTTGAGAGATGAGGTTGCAAAGAAGTCCTTTGAACTCCATTTCATTGAAACTGAAAAACAAGTTGCTGACATCTTTACCAAACCCTTCCTGAAAACAGATTTTCATCTTTGAGGAGAGAACTTGGTCTTTGTAAATGTCCACATTCATGATCTCTCTTTAGGTTGGGTTGAGTGTTATGCACTGTCTAAGGGGGAGTTCTTTTCATATCATAACCCTTTGCTTCCTCCAGTTACACTGTCCATATCTCTCTCAATTCCACTTCCTTTTCCTTTGGACAATAAAGTCTTCAACTCTCATTGTGTTGAACTTCTTGGTATATCAAATGGTGATTTGAAGAAGGACAAGTTATGCTTGTCTGGACACTTTCACTATGCGAGAGTATATGTCTCCGCCAAGTACCAAGAAACAAAATGCAATTATTGAGGGGGAGTTTTTATTGTTTAAAGAGAATCTCTCTTGATTTCAAAAACTTGCATATCTTTACTTTGATAGAAAATGATTGAAATCATCATCTCAGGGGGAGCTAAAAATTCACAAATATTGACTTTTGCAAAATTCATAACTTTTCTTGCATTTCATCAATTTCCTGCATGATGTCATCATTCAGATATCTAGAGTCTCCAAATGATCCTTTGAGTGATCTATCATATTTTTTACTAATCAACTGTCAACTATATTTTTCAACCCACAGAAATTCAGAACTCTTCCAAGATTGAAAACAACTTGTGTCCTGAAATTAAAACAACTCTTTGTTTAACTGATGTTGGATAAAATTGATTTCTATCTTACAAAACTCTCAAAAATTTTGAAATTTCCACAGAGCAATGACATTTGTGCTGAGAAACTGCACACTTCACAATGAATGAAGTGCCATGCATGTCATGAGGCACTAATGTTATCTCTGTTCAAAGGGGATAAAAAAAAATATTCAAAATACAGCAAAAATGTGCTATACTTTTTGATAATGACTGAGTAACTGGAAATATTGGCGTCTACAAAACGTATATTTTCATGTCAAAAGGTCATTATTTACCCCTTGAGACTAGACAATGCATAAATCCTAAGTATCCAGGGACTATGGTGTGTAAAAGCACTAGTACTTGAGTGAAAAAGATTTATATCATTTGATAGTCTATTACAAAAACAAAAATGTGTGTTAATGGAGTTTTGTTTAGAAAGAATCATTTTCATTGATCATCAAGTTGTTCTTAAGATTATGTTTTATTTTCAGAACAAGTGCATTCAATCTAGAGGATATCTTTATTTCTTTAACATTGAGAAATATGTAGCTTATAGTTGATTGTTAGATATATTATATCCCTCAAATCATCATTTCAGTGACTCAAATCTTTGAATGCTCATATCCTATTGGAAATTGTTTAAAACTTGAATTGTGATGAATTCTTGCAAAATATAGCAAATGAATTTTAAGTCTCTTAAAAATCCTTGAAATGACTATTTCTCTCATTGACTATCATTCTAAAAAGTCCAAAGATTCTCAAAAAAATCTCTCAAAAGAATTCAACTTTTCTTCTAAGGCCGTGCGACACCATCCTATCTCGTGTCGACACACTCCCTAGGTCAGGTCGACACTACATCTTCGAGTGTCGACACTGCACCCCTTGCAAAATCTTTTAAACCGTGGGTTCCGGTTAGCGGATGTTGTTCCTGCGGGTATTGCACCACTGCAAACCCTTTTTAGGCATCAGGTCGACCCGACGGTCGCTTTTCTCATTTTCGGCAAGAAATTCCACAAATTTCTCTCTCAATCACACCCTTTCTCAATCATCTCTCTTCTCCTTCATCAACTCTCGATTCCACTCCATCCTTGCAATCATGGTGAGAAAAATGGGTCCTCGCCGTGGAGCAAGATCTCAGGCCTCATCTAGGCCACTTCCGGCAGAGGATGATGTTCCCCAATTTGAAAGGAGATCCAAAAGGCGCAATGACCCTGCAGAGCAACAGGGTCCTCCTCTGCACCTCAGCCAACTGCCAAGAGAGGTAGACCCTCTTCTTCGGGCAGAGGTAGGGTTTCTAGTCCTCAGAATCGGGCTCCTCTTCTGGAGATTCTACAGAGTCATCTTCGTCTGAGTCTTCCAAGTCTCAAGACACCATAGTGAAGCCAAGCTCATTCTAAAGCCCAGGATAGTGGATTTATCAGATATTCAGCTAGCAAACACATTTCCAGAAATTCAGACCTACTTCTCTTTTCAGTCTTGGTTGCTATTCATTTCTGAATTTCAAACCATCTATCCAAGACTTGTTAGGGAATTCTACAAGAACTTGAAATGCACAATGAAGGGTATCAATCAAAGGTTAAGGGAATAGTTATTGACATGCCAACAGAAAAGCTGCCTCAATTTTCAAAGTGCCAGATGAAGGGGCAGATTATCATAATTCGAATTTGATCTTCATGAAGCCTATACCATCATGACAGGCTTACCTGCTGATGCATCTGATCCCAAACAAACCCATGTTACCAGATTCAACACAAATTCCTTTCCCCCTGTGTTGAGGATTATCCACCACATGTTGACCACAATCATTACCCTCAAGGTGGTGGAAGGGACAGGCTAACAGATATACAGAGGTTCATTCTTTATTGCATGGTAAAAGACATCAAAATCAACCTCCATGTAATAATGTATCAAATCATATCTGAAACAACCAGGAAAGACCTCAAGAGATCTCTTCCATATGCTGCACATCTGACCTCAGTGTTCTAGCACTTTGGTGTGCCTTTAGATAATGAGAAATTCCAGTCAATCCCTAAATCCAACATCTACAGCTTTAAGAATATTCAGAAATTCATGGGATTTAGACTGGAGGGCAATCAAGTTAGGAGAGGGCTAGTTGTGGTTGAGGCCCCTCAAGCTTAAGAGGAATAGCCTCAAGATCAAGGGGACCAACCCCAAGCTCAAGAGGTCCAGCCTCAAGGTCAAGGGGACCAGCCCCAAGGTCAAGAGGAACAGCCTCAGCTGAAGGGGACCAGCCCCAAGGTCAAGAGGATCAGCCTCCTTTGAATGAGGAACAACCTCAAGTTTCAATGAAGGTGACATTCCATTTCATGCCCCACTCTCACCTCAGTTTCAACATTTCTCTCCACAACACTTTTCAAACATCCACATCCTCTGGTGGACCTTCTGTCCACCAGAGTTGTTCTCCTTTTTAAATGGCAAATTTGACACCTTGAACTCCTTCATTCAAACCATGTCAGAAAACTTTGAGTTGAGGATTCAGAGATTGGAGAACACTGTGTCTGCCAAGTTCATAGAGCAAAAAGCTGCCTCAGACTATGCAGCTCAAAGATTCAACAGATTAATTGGTACATTGGCAGATGCCTCATTACAGCTGAAGGAGCACCAGCAAAAGTTGGAGGCAGTTCTTAGGGAATTTGGCAAATTCCCAAGCTGATGTTTTCAACACCAAGCAGACATTACATGAGATCACCAGCACTAGACTGTCTTTTGCTCATTTTGTGGATGATTTGGAAAGCATGAGGAACTTCAATGCACACATTGATACACAGATCTCTGACTTGACAAAGGAATTCAAAATCATGCAAAGGCCTGGTTGGTCAGCTGGATCATCTTCCTCTTCACAACCCATTGCAGCTGATCTAGCAAGAATTCAAGCTACCTTGATAGAAAATTCAAACAGAATGGAAACATTACTTGCACACAAAACTCACAACCATTCAAGATCAAATCAAGTCCAGCTTGACTTTCATGGAGAAAAGATTGTCAGACATTGAGACAATCTTAGTTCCTCCTCCTCCTCCACCTTCTACATAATGTATTTTTTTTATGATGTCAAAGGGGGAGAAGAAAGAAAGAGAAAGAAATGATTGTAATCTTTTTGGAAAGATTGTAATGTTTCTCTTGAATGAAATGAAATGCTTTTGTGCTTATCTTGAATGAATTTCTCATTTGTGTCTCAATGTGATTGAAAAATTGTTATGTGAATGTGAATGTATGATGCTTGTCAAGTTGCTTGACCTTCTTTATGCAACTAACTTACTTCAAGTAACTTGTACTTGTGAAGTGCAACCATCAATTGTTACTGAGTTTTGTTTAAAGGTCTTTGACAAGCATGAACACAAAAAGAAAAATAAGAACTTGAATAACCAAAAATCAATCTCATCAAAACCTCATTTTCATATGGATTTAATGTTGTCATCATCAAAAAGGGGGAGATTGTTGGGTTGAGTGTAATTTCATATCATTTCCCCTCCTATTTTGATGATGACAAATGTGATTTGAATGCAAATTAATTGAAACATGATAAACACATTTCACCTGAATTACATATTCAAAAAGCATGTTTCAAAACAACTTATCATTTGTACTATATATAAAACATCTTACTAATGATATATGTGTTTAATTTTCAGGTACAAATATCTTCTGCAATGATGGGTCGACACACCCTTCAATGGTGTCGACAATCACCTCAGTCTCAAAGGCAAAAAGCTGAAGAAATGCTGAGACTGTGTCGACACAAGTCAAAGGTGTGTCGACACGAGTTGCAAATTCCAGGAATTAGACTACTCAGGACGACGCAATCTGGCAGTCGACACCAGAGCTTATTCCCAGAACAGCCTGTCTCAGAAATGGGATAGCAGGTCGACGCAGGACCAGAGCAGGTCGACACTGGACTCAGTTCCCAGAACATCCTGTTTACAGAATTGGGACAGAATCGACGCAGGACCAGAGCAGGTCGACATGGACTAGTTTCAGAACAGCCTGTTGCAGAATTGGGACAGCAGGTCGACACAGCATCAGAGCAGGTCGACACTGGACCTCGTTCCCAGAACAACCTGTTTTCAATTTGGGACAGTGTGTCGACACCACCACCAGGGCAGGTCGACACACTACGGAAAGATTGCAACTTATATTGGATGTTTGCCACGTGTCAGCCTAGGGCGATGGTGAATCAACCTCGGATTGTGTGCCCTTGTACCTAAAGGGTATCTTTGGAATCTTTGGGTATAAAAGGCCCCCAATTGGCCATCCATCATGTGTGAGACCCAACGAACTCTCCAAGCCTCCAGAAAAGTTCCCCTTGGCGGCGAGAAGAGTTCATCTCCCTCCTCTGCTCTCCTGGTGTTTTCTGAAGACCAATTTCATCAATTCGATGTGAGAATTGGAGTTTATCCTTGAAGAAGCAATTGAAGCGCCTCAAGGAAGCAGATCAAGTAGGAGCATTCGTGGAGAAGATTTCAAGGAAGATCCCCAAGTTCAAAAGTACAGAGCATCGTTGGGACTTCAAGATTTCAAGCCTCTTCCAATCTGAGCTTCTACAGGGAGTACACTGAAGAACAAAGTCTTTTCTACAATTCTAAATGTATTTTTGTTCTTCTGAGACATCTTGAGATTGTGCAAGTGATTCTGCATAATCTCATGAATGTTCTCATGTTCAACATGTTTTGCTGCTAGAAGATCTATGTCTTGTGTGGTGTCTAGCAAGTCATTTGTGAGCCGTTGTGCTCAGTTTGAGTTGTCGAACTCAAGTGGTTGTTGTGCAGTCTTCCTCATAGATCTAGAGTAGTCTTGCTCTAGAGGTGTGTGAGTTGTAAACTCAGGTGTTTGAGTTGTCTGGCTCCAGTGGGTGTGTACCCAGGTTGTTTAGTGAATCCTCACTGGGTGTGAGGGGTGGATGTAGGAATCACATGGGTGATTTCAAACCACCTAAAAATCTCTGTGCATTGTCTATTTGTGGTTTGATTCTATCATCCGTTAGATGCTTGCATAGGATCGATCAAGATTCACTTAATCAACTGGTTTTCATATCTATTTTATCAACTCACTCAACATTCATCAGATCTGTGTTTTTCACTGTTAAAATTGCCTCTGATTCTAAAAAAATTTTAATTGTTTAATCTTCCGCAGAAAGTGGCATAGATCTATTCATCCACCCCCCTTCTAGATCTTATCCACACCTTTTCCTCGATCCTTCGACTGGCTTCTCAAGAGATACGTAATAGGATACATTCTAGAAATCAAGCTCACCTGATGGGCTAATAGTGCTTCAATTTCTGCACTACCCACACTAGCACTGCATAAGTTTTCTCCATTGTGGTGAGCTTGAGCTCAGAGGGATTGAAAAGCCTAGATTGGTAATAGACTGCCCTTTCTTTGCCAGTATCATCATGTTGAGCAAGGACAGCTCCTAGGGAGTCCCGATGGTCGACAAATATAGAATAAGGGGTTTTTCTGGGATAGGCACCTACAGCAGCAGGGCGGATTCATCAAATAACTCTTGAGCTCATCAAAGGCTTCTTGGAACTTGTTATTCCATTCGAATTTGGCTCCCCCTTTTAACAGTTCATAGAAAGGACGACACCTTTGAGAGTGCTGAGATATGATTCTCCTTATGAACTGTAGCCGACCGATCAGTCCTCAAAGCTTAGATACATTCTTAGGAGGAGGCATCCCATTTATTGCCTTAGCCTTGTTTGGGTCTATTTGAATCCCCCGCTTGCTGACTATGAAACCTAACAGCTTGCCTGAGGAAAACCCGAATACGCACTTCTTTGGATTCATCTTCAATTGATACTCTTGTGCGTGCTGAAACACCTTGGCAAGCATGGAGGAATGTTCACTTCAGGTTCGAGACTTCACCACTATCATCCACGTAAACCTCAACATTAATATGTATCATATCGTGGAAGTTTCTAACATTGCCCTTTGATACGTGGCGCCTACATTCCTTAGTCCAAATGGCAATGACCACATAGAAATAAGTTCCTCAGGGCGTGGTAAAGGAGGTTTTCTCTTGGTCCTCCGCAGCTAGACGGATTGATATATCCTGAGTAACCATCCATAAATGAGAGGGTTTTGAACCCAGCAGTGTTATCAATTACGACATCCAAGTGAGGTAATGAGAAATCGTTCTTTGGACATGCCCTATTCAAGTCTCGAAAGTCTATGCAGATTCACACTCTTTCGTCCTTTTTCATGACCAGGACTATGTTAGCCACCCACAAAGGATAGAGGACTACACGGATGAACTTAGCTTTGTGTAGTTTATCGATTTCCTCCTTCATTTTCAAAGCAATGTGGGGGAGAAAATGCCTCAACTTTTGTGTAATAGCTATTGCCCATGGCTTCAAGATCAACCTATGTTCCATCAATTCGGGGTCAATGCCGGGCATGTCATCATACGACTAGGCAAAAGAGTCCTTTTACTCCCTTAACATTTCTATGAGTGCCTCTCTTCCTCTGGATGGACATTAGAAGCTATGGTTAGGAGCCTGGGTTCTTCTTCTGTTCCAATATTTACCTCTTTAGTGGGTTCGTCCACTGCCGATGTGGGTTCACCAAATCTCCTCATGCCACTGGCATACATCTCAGAAGCGTCCTCCAATTCACCGTCTTCTTCATTCACTCGGTCCTCCTCAGCTAAGATTTCATAAACCCCGAATCCATCATCTAACCCCTCCTCTTCGTGCTGAGCTTCTATGTTCAAAATGATTGCTTCTTGGAAAAACTCTTCAACAGCTAGAAGAGTGCCACACCTTTGCACTAGATCCATCAAATATCTACGGGGTATGCCACTACCCTTACTCTTCCTAGACGGGGACGGGGACTTGCTAGATTCTAGCCTTGAACCTAAACTAGGGTTGATATTTACAGAGGACTCTGGAGAAGTGTCCAGAGGTTTATTTGAAGGGAAAGAAAGGGGTGCGGCACGGCCGCAGCGGTCCTCCGATGGGACCAGAGGTAGAGGCAGGCCACCCAAGCTCATGGTGCCTGCAGTAGAGTCAGGGTGTAGGGGAACAGAAGGCCCCTCACCCAAATCTCCCAACATGACCATGCTGATTAGTGAGCGAGGATCGCTTTTTAAGCAGAAGGAGGAGAAAAAGGAGGGGATCACCGCCGAAGAATAAGTGCACGAATGACGGGGATCGCCGTCGAGAGCAAGGAAAAAAGTGGGGACGGGGATCGCCATCAAGTGCGGAGATTGCAGTGGAAATGGAAGGGGGAGATTAGTGCTTGAAAAGGAAGCAAAGATGGGGATCCATCTGATGAAGGAGAAAGGGGGAAAGACAGGATCGCCGTCTGAAGAAAAGGAGGAAAAGACGGGGATCGCCGTCGATTGCTGGGGGGGAATGAGAAGGAAAGGAAGCTTTTTTTTTTTGTGATTTAGAACGCAATACTAAACTAAGAAAGGAAACAACTATCATACATGCGGAGGCATCGAGAGAAGGAAAGAAAACCGTGCCATTAAAAGAGAGGATGAAAGGGATGTGGGAATGGTTAACCCTCGAGAGCGTCAGGGGAGAATTGGAGAATAAAAGGAGGGGAAGGAGGGATGAAGGAGAATTTATAAACAAGGATGGAGAATATTGAATGATTAGAAGGCCGAGGGTGCCCTAGCTAAATCTCCTCTACCGGGTTGATGGTGTTCAAAACTTCAAATTCCTCACCATGCCCAAGCAACTGTCACTTGGAGGTGGTTGTTGAGGCTGGTTCTAGTGGTTTTGCTACTGGAGGGGGCTGTGTGAGGTTATCATCTCAGAACAATAGATGATCATTGTCACTAGGTCTTCAAAATTGACTCCTCTACCCCTGTCTCTTCAGCCATCTTTTCTTGCTGGGTCGTTGGGCTTCCAGAACTTGATATGCGATACTGGTTGTAACGTCGCGCATTTTTCGGATCCTCGTGGATCTGTGTTTAGTGGTTGTGATGGCTATCGTGAGGCCATGTGGTTTGTGTGTGTACGTGTGCGTGTTTCAATGGCTTATTGGGCCGATAGTCTGGGCCTGCAGCACCCTACTGTCCTCGGCATGTCATCGCGATAGGGAGGAGTGTCGCTTTTTGAACGTGACAGAGGTCGCTGTCACGTTCTGGTGACCACCTTGGGGCGTTGGTCGTCTGCATGTGCCACACGTGTAGCCCGTAGAGCGGCAGGCATTGGGAAGGCGACACCTAGGTCCGTCGCGATCAGGTTGCGACGCGACAACACGTCGCATTCTCAACCGCTGGGTGTTTTTAAGAAACCATTGCCAGATAGAACTGCAGCAAGTTTTGCTCGGCCAGAGGAAGGGGAGCTGCAGCGATTCTTGCGGGAATTCGTGATTTCGGCGTGATCGTGCCGTGGGAAGCTCGCGTGGAGCGAGAGAAAGGCCGGGGGAGCGTCGTATCACGTGTTCTTCGCGAGGTAGGTGACTCTTCCCATTTTTGTGGTGAGAATCGTGTGGAATGCAGGGTTTGATCAGTTTAATGCTTTCTACACAATAGAATCATGCCTAGAACCCATTAAAGCATGAAAAATACTAATTAATGGTGGTTTGTATGGTGTGGTTGGTAATCCGTGGAGGGGATCCCGGATTAGGGTTTCTGTCTGTTAAGGCGATGGATCCCCCTTTCGTGATCAGGTGGCGACGGGCCGACCCGTCACGTTTAGGTTGTGAACTGTGACCTGTTTGTATGTCGCATTAATGTGTTGAAGGCGACCTATCGGCTATCGTGTTATGAAGGCGACACAGGCCCATGTCGCGACCATAGCCGAGTGGTCTGAATGTGCATGATTTATGTGATATAATTATCCGGTTGTTATTATTTGATGTATTTGGTAACCGTGTGGCGCATTGGCACCCGTGGCGCTCTGGGAGCGCATGTTTTCGAGGCTAGTATGTTGGTTACATAACTAGCTAGTGGTTTGTGTGTTGGCGTGGTATGCATGCGAGTTGCACTATGTTCACGTGTTGTGGACAGTTGTTACTTAAGGTTTACGTCACGTTTCACATGGTTTGTGTGTGACGTGCACGTGGTTCTGTGTGTGTGGCAAGTAGTACGACGCCTACCATGGTTACCTCTCTAGTTGGGTGCCCCAGGTTCTCTGTGAGCCGGCTGTTAGCTCGGGGCTTTGTCTGAGTACTTGTGCTGTATCGCCGAGTTCTGTGTCATCTGTCCTGGATACCCTCACTCCTTTGTTTGAGTTGTACGTCCGCTGAGGGAAAGACGACAGTGGGACAATGACTTTTGTGTTTATATCTGGTCACTTGTGGCACGCTCTTAGTTGGAGGTACGGACACCAGTTGTTCGACACTGGTCCCCAGCTAGTCTTTTTCCAGTGCCTCACTCTTGGGTGCTCCGGCCAGAGACCCTAAAGGTGCTAGGCATGGGCCTGCGGTTGTGTGTCCGTAGGAGTGGTGTTTAGTTGGTCTCCATAGTTGTTTGACTTTTCCACGTGGAGCGCCAGTTAGACCTTTCGTCTGTGGCTGCAAGACTGAGAGGTAGACCTGTGTTAGTTAGTCCGAGTCAGTCACTGGTGTCCTCGAACCAGTTCACGTGGCTCATGTGTGGTGGTCTCTACTATAGCTCGTACACCTGTTTGGGTTTGCCGTTTATTTATTACAGTTGCTTTAAGTAGTCGGCAAATGGTGAGTACATTTACAGCTTTAATATTCTGCTTAGTTGTTCTATAAATTGCTAGCGCAGTTTACTGCTCCGTACCTGTGTTTTGGTTTGCTCGGTGTTGGGGGAGTTCCCTACTGAGCTAGTGACTAGAGAGGCTCACCCCTACCCCCACAGGTGAGGCCGAGGAGGACGTTTCGTTACCTTCGTCCAGTTCGGAGCCGCGTCGCAGCGGTGTTTGGCCAGCGCCTCCAGTCGTGTAGTTTTTTTCTTCAGTTGTACTAGTTTACCTCGGGGTATGCCCCAGGCTCCTGTACTGTCTTGTACTTGTTGGAAATTTGTTTATGTAAATCTTGTACATTATATTAGTTGGTGAATCATATATATTATCAGGTGTGTTCCTTTGTATTTTCACAGGACGTATGTATGATAACCCTTGTGGGGCTTCGTCCCGTTCGCGGGAGGCGGACTCGGATCAAGTCGTTAGTGGTTTAACGGGCTTGAACAAGGCATTCCGTCACAGTTGGTATCAGAGTGAGGTCCGTGTAAATATAAAGGAACTGGGAAATTATATAGCCATATTTCTACATTTGTACCTACTGGTGGCTGACTCTGGTTTCGTAATGACCAGTTTTGTTCGTATTGATATGTTATTTGTGCAGAAGTTGATATGTGATAGAAGGGATTGGGGTGGTGCAGGAGAGGACCCTGAGAAGTCCACTCAGTGTATGATTGGAGGATGTGGGAAAGCCTCACTGATATTCGAATGAGGATGGATCATAGGCACCGTACCTCCAGCAGCAATACCACCAGATGCTGGAATTCTTGTGGCCCGTGCACCACCACCGCCAAGGGTGGAGGTACCCTATGTGGCACCTGTACCACCACCAGTAATGGCAACAGAAGAGCCTGATGCAAGTTGACAAGTTTTTTTTTTTTGATTGTAGCCGCCCACTTATGCCGGTAGGGCCGAATCCAGATACAGCAGAGCACGGATTCATGAGGTTGAAAGGTCTTTAAGACCATGATGTGTCCTGCAGAGAATAAAGTTGTGCTAGCACATACCAGTTGAGAGGCTATGCACAGCATTGTGGCATCTGAAGATACAAACCACTTTTCTAGGCAGGTCAGAGGAGGTTATTACCTAGCCAGAATTTCTCGAGGCATTTAATGTCACATTCTTTCACTTAAAGTGCAACAGGCAAAAAGAGAGCAATTTCGGACACTTCAGCAAGGTAATACCTCAGTTTTAGAATATCAGATGCGATTTATGGCACTTAGCCGATATGCACTTATGTAGTATTAGATAATGCTATGATGGTTGTATATTTTATTCGGGGTTTGAGAGAAGAGTTGCAGAATGCGGTGATACTGTTAATGTGTAGATCAGTTGAGGAAGCAACCCAGAGAGCAGCTACTCTTGAGAGGTCTGTTCGGGCTCGTCAGCAAGTGGGTCAGGTTCGGGGTTTTCGGCTACTTCAGCAGGAAGCAGGAGTTAGTAGGGGAAAGGCTCCAGCAGGACCTCATCTCAGGTTTTGGTAAGTGGGGTCAGAAATTAAAGCAAGTATTCAAGGGCAAAGGAGAGGAAGAGGGGGTCGTCAGCAGTTTCAGCAGGGGCGTGGTTATATGTTAGAGGTAGAAGAATCGCAACAGAGTACTGCAAGGTAGCCCACTATTCACCAGGTTACAGATGTTATAATGCAATCAGCCAGGGCATTTGATCCACAGTTGCCTTATCCAAGAGAATAGGGTATGGTAGAAGTGTTCAGCAGCAGCAGCCCTAACAGCCTTTAGCAGGTCGTGGTGGAAGTGTAACGCAACAGTGAGGTAGAGGCCGGGTTATGGCTTTTCACCCGTGCCCAGGCGAGGCATCGATATGATAGAAGGTATTATACCCATTTATGATTATTCAGAAAGAGTTATTTGATTCGTGCCTCTTCATTCTTTTATTTCAAAGAATTCCTGAATTGTATGACTCATCCTTTGAAAGAAAAGTCTTGTGAGTTGGTAGTGGAGGTTCCTTCTGGTGAGTTAAGCTCACTTCGAGCTACATAGATGAAAGCTCTTGTTATGATTTGATGGGAACCAGATGCCAGGTCGCTTATATGCCCCGTAATTGATAGATTATACATTTATTTGGGAATGGATTGGCTTGAGACCTATGGAGCAATGTTAGATTGCATAAAGAAAAGGATCAGGTTTTGTCATCCTAATGGTGCGGTGTTTGAATATCAGGTATGTATGCCTTTTTGTACTCTATGTTTAAAATTCTTCAACTAGAGCTAGAAAGTTGATAAATGCAAGATGTGTGGCTTATTTAGCTTCAGTTAGTCTGATAGAGGCTAGTCAGTCAGTGGAGGCAGTTCCCGTGGTTAGGGAATATGTCGATGTTTTTCCAGAAGATTTGCCTGGTTTAGCTCCACACAGAGAGGTGGACTTTACTATTAAGTTGCTGCCGGTACTATGCCCAATCTCTAAAGCACCATATCGGATGGCACCAGCAGAGCTTAAAGAGTTGAAAAAGCCATTAGAGGAATTATTACAAAAAGGGTTTATTAGAACAGAGTCATTCCCCGTGGGGGCACCGGTGTTTTTCGTGAAAAAGTAAGATGGTAGTTTTCGCATGTGCATAGATTACATGAAGTTGAATGATGTGACCATTAAGAATAAGTACCCATTACCGAGAATAGATGATCTGTTTGATCAGTTGCAGTCAGCAAAGGTATTTCCTAAATTGATTTGAGATCTGGGTACCATCAGTTAAGGATTAAGGAGGAAGATATAGATAAAATACCATTTAGAACCAGATATGGTCACTATGATTTGTGGTTATGCCATTGGGCTAACCAATTCTCCTGCAGCTTTTTGGATCTGATGAATAAATCATTCATCCATATTTGGACCAATTTATTATGGTCTTTATAGATGATATTCTGATTTACTCAGCATTTGAAGAGGAGCAAGCGCGCATTTGAGATTTGCCTTGCAGTTATTAAGAGATAATCAATTGTTTGCCAAATTCAGTAAGTGTGAATTTTGGTTAAAGGAAATTCAGTTCTTGGCCATGTCATATTAGCTGAGGGAGTGGCAGTGACCCAAGTAAAGTGGAAGCAGTGATGAAATGGGAAGTGCCTAAGACAATTACTGAAATTAGAAGCTTTTTGGGGTTAGCAGGCTATTATAGGCGTTTCATTCATTATTTTTCTAGGATTGTGGCACCCATGACTAGACTGGCTAGAAAGGGTGTACCATTTGTATGGTCTGGTGAATGTTAAAGAAGTTTCATGGAATTAAGAAGAGGCTTACAGCGACACCTGTGTTGACATTACCAACAGGTAATGGTGGTTTTGTTTGTATATACAGATGCATCTAGAAGGGGGCTTGGCGCAGTGCTAATGCAACATGGCATGGTAATAGCCTATGCGTCCAGGCAATTGAAATCAGCTGAAAGAATTACCCCACTCATGATTTAGAGCTAGCAGCAGTTGTGTTTGCCTTGAAAATGTGGAGGCATTATCTTTATGGTGAAAGATTTGAATTTTTACAGATCATAAAAGTTTAAAGTATATCTTTTCCCATAAAGATTTGAATCTCCGTCAGCGTAGATAGGTGGAGTATTTAAAAGATTATGATTTTAATTTGGCTTACCATTCGGGTAAGGCCAATGTGGTGGTTGATGCCCTAAGTAGAAAAGCTACTTAAGTCAAATGATGATTAAGGAATGGAAATGTATGAGGAGATAGCAGAGAACTCCTTATATGTGCCAAGTAGTCAGCGACGGGCAAGATTAGCTAGTAATGCTATGGAGCCATCGCTTTATGGCAAATTGTTGAGGCCCAAAAAGTAGATGTGAAGTAGCTAAAATAGTGAAAATGAAGAAGTTACTATTGTGATAACTGTGTGTTCAGGCTTAGCGGCAGGTTATTTGTGCCAGTAGAAAGAGAAGTAAAGCAGATAGTATTAGAAGTGGCCCATAAATCCATCCACTATTCACCTAGGCAGTACTAAAATGTACCAGGATCTAAAGAAGCATTTCTGGTGGCCTCATATGAAAAAGGAAATAGCAGAATTTCTTGCAGGATGTGCGGAATGGGTAGTGGAGTCGGCTGCAAGCGACGTTTAGAGATGTGCATGACCATAAAGTGCTTCCAGGGCACACATTTATGGAGGACCCCGTATCAACCAGGGCGGCATCAACGACCCTTTATTTATATCAGAGTTACACATAAAGGTATCCTTCGAGCTTCCAGGGGAGCCAGCTCACTGTTTGTGAAGGTGATTGTCGGTCCTTTGTTAGCAATAGACAGAACCGAAGGCAGATTGTAGGGGTTCATATCTTCATTTACCATAACCCTCTGCAAAAAGCCTTTAAGGCATCTTGGTGGGTCTGTGACCTCTTGATCAGCTATCGATAAATATTTTAGCTGGAGTCTCGTCCAGATGCTTTAGTATATCATACTGGGTCCCCGAGATGGGATCTATCTCCTCGAGTACCTGTTACTGCTGTTGGTTGTTATTGCTGAAATTTTGGGTCGGTTGACCCGACATAGACGCAGATGTGTTTAGGATACATCGGTGGAACATTCGCCCGCTCCGTAGGGCGAGGTTGTGTGAAGTGGAGGTGGAGAGGTGTCGATGATGGGGATTGGCTATTATGGGTGTAGGCACAGGGGAGAATGGGATGTTGATGGGTGACGGAGTGACGGTGTTATGATGGGGTGTTGTAGAGTGGTGAGGTAATGGCAGCGATGGTAGGTGTGGTGGTGGTATGTATGACGTGCGAAATGGCCAAAAGTTAGCCCACTTCATGCTCATCGTCATAAGCCCATGCAGCTGTAGTGGCAGATGGTGGATGATAGGGTTTTACTTAAGCGGGTGGAGGAGGTTGGGGGTTCGGAGCGAGCTGGTGCTGCGGCATAGGATTACGAATTACCGAGGTCATTTGCAGGTTGTTGTGGCTGTGGAATTGGAAAGGTTGCTGGAATTGCTGTTGTTGCTGTGGAATTGCTGCTGCTGTTGCTGTGGCTGCTGTCGCCTTTGCTGCCTGAGCCCCTGTTGGTCCCTAAATGTCTGGATCAATCTCTTCATTTCAGCCAAATCAATTTGATTCTGTTCATGGAGATGATATATAATATCTCTGAATTGAAAGCAATCTGACACATTGTGGCCGAGATGATCGTGGATACACAATACTTTGTCTGATCCGCTGCCATATTCCAGTTTGCCTTCTCGGAGATAACCTAAGGGCATAAGGGACATGAGGGCCACAAAAATGTCAGCTAGACTCTCTGGAAGGGGAGTATATTCAGCTCTTTTAGGTCCACTAGGCTTCCTGGGAGCATAGCCATTTTCGGGTGGGGACCTGATTGTAGTGGCATTGGTCTTGTTGGGGGTTCGTGTAACGACCCAAAATCCGCATTACCAGTAACCACCAGTAATCCGAATCCTGACCCGCTAACCTACGAGCCGAAACTCGAAAGGGTAAGAAAGAGTGTCTGAGGAGAACATATATGTAAATGTACACGCTACAAATTAAAATAATTAACACAAGAACAACGCAGAGTCAAAACTAAACGTAAGAGTACAGTGGGTACAGGAAAAGTACCACTCACAGTAGCCAAGCAAGACCAGCACCGGAGAGACAAGGCTCCACAGCCTCGAAAGCCCCACACGAACACCTGGGGAAAGGGAGTGAGTCTCAGGAAAGAGACCCAGTAGGGCAACTAACCCCCACCGGTAACAACACTACTAACCTGAAAGAAAGCTCAGTAAGTAAACACTCACAGCCTGTACACACACAGGAACTGGTGGCATAGTACGCACTCTCCCTAAGGAGCGCACTGAGAAAACTGGAACCTCGCAGGCTCGACAGCACTACAAGCACAACAACACAACAAGCTCACAAGCAAGAGCTCACACACACTCTCTCAAGTAGGACTAGTAGGGTCTGTGTGCTCGGCGTCCCGGCACCACAGAGTCTCACAACCCTAGCCACGTGTGCACACTACAGACGCTCTCTCACGTCTGGTCCACGCTCCCCCCTCACGTCTGTCCACCCGGTTTTCCCCTACGCGTAGCGGTAGAAAGGGGCTCCACGGAGACCGGCTCGAAACCACCACAAGGAGTACGCATAGGACAGAGTCGCACTCGCCGTCCTGGCTCACTAGCGGAGGACAACCACACGCTAGTCATCTAGACGAGTCGCACCCACGCCTAGGAAACACAACAAATGGGCACGCGGTAACCCCCAACACAAGTACAGACGGAAACACTCTCAACGTCTGAAGTACCACACAATGGACAGACACCACGTGTCAATGTCACAACATAGCCAAACACAACGCGAGCACAGGTAGAGACACTCTCTATACCTGGCAGACTATGCTAACAGACGGACACCGCATGTCAACACCTCAAACCACGGAAAGGGAAACACACAGCATACTGGGAACACATTTGCAGTAGATAGCAGCATCGACTGCCGCCAACCAGGAAGTAAACGAAAGCATCACATGTTGCCAAGCAAACAGTAGACGGTAGCATCGACTGCCGCTAACTAAAGGTAGACGGCAACACTCCCGACGTCTAGAAAAAAGTAGACGGTCACAGGTTGGCCGTTTACCCAAACTCGGCAGGAAGGATCATGTCGTTTATATCCTACCTGAAGAACCTGACGGCACAGATCTCGCCGTCTAGTTCTCCCCTGAAGAGCTTAACGGCAAAGGATCACGCCGTTTACCTCTCCCTGAAGAGATCAACATCAACATCCCTTGACGTTGACTTCTTCAGCCTCCGGCAGCTGATTAGCCTCCAGCTGATCCCCACACAGGGCAAATCCGCCCCACAAACCACAATCTGATGTAGGGAAACATTCCCTACATCACACTACACTACCACAATGCCGGTAAAACACGATCCAACACATGGATCGGCCAAACGCCCTAAAACCGGCATGGAGAAAAACCCTCCCCAAAGCTCGATTCCACGCAAATCGCACGCACACGCATGGAATAGCACACAAGGAAGCTAAAGGGTTTACGTCCCTACCTCAGAAACGCTTAAAAACTCCACATAAACCTCGATTCGCGCCGAACCCCCAGGAGCTTCTCGCAAGAATCGCCGCCCGATCCGTCATTTGCCGCCCGATCCGCCACTTGCCACCCGGATCACGACCTTCCCACATGCTCCGTCAGCAACCGGAAGTGCTGGAGAAGAACATAGGGAAAGAGGAGGGAAAAACAGAGGAGAGGATGAGGGAGAACAGCCCTCGGGTTGCCCCTAAAACCACAGGCCGGATCAGTTGACGTCAACCCCTATTGCCGCCAACTAAACCGCCAACACTTGACGTCCACATCGCATGCCGCCAAGTTCTAGCTCCGAAAAACTCAGGAACTAACAACTAACGGCAAGATCGATGGACGCCAAAGACCTGCCGACGGCAACACCCTTGCCGCCAACACAAAGCCGATGCCAACCACCTGGACGTCAACCCAATGTCGACGTCAGCACCTTTGGACGCCAACAGGCACAAACCCAGAAGAAGACCCGATAAGGATCCGGTAGAAACCCGAGACGTTACAGCCCTCCCCCCTTAAGGAATTTCGCCCTTGAAATTCATGCAACACACGGGGAAGCCAAAAGCATGAAGAGGTACAAAACTACACGCGCATCACATTCTCCCCGTATTAGGTCGACACACCACCCGAGTACCGCTGTTGGACACGCTAACCCCCGGACCACCTTGTTTCACATCCTCGGAACTTAGAATCCACTAGAAACGGCAGAACTCTGGTACAATCAACCCAGTGTCATCACTGACACACCTCACACGGGAGAACACGCGATGCACACAAGAAGGTACCTCCCAAAATGGCAACGCATGGAACGCACCACGATCGACACCTACACTGGCGAAAACTAAAGCCTCAACTTAGGAGCGAAAATACCCAACAACCTACTGGACTATCCTGTCCAATGACGACTCGCTCATCCACTTCAAAACCAACGAGAGGAAAACGACATGGTCATCCACACAGGGCCCAATCACCTGACACACGCAAGCAAGAGTTTACTAACGACTGCCAACACACGCAGCTGTACACTCCAAGCCGTAGGTCGGTAACTCTCCCTGCGGGCTTCAACTGACACGACACACCAAGGCACCACTCTGCCGCGCTGCATCAAGCTCCCAAGACAATTATCGAAAGCATCGGCACAGAATCTCGGAACTCTGCGAACCAGATCGCAACACCAGGACTGGCGCTGACGTAAGCAGTTACTTCAACTCTACGAAGCTCTGCTCACATTGCACCAACCACACAAAAGGCAAAAACATGCTAGTCAGAAGTCACACACTGCGGTCACCAACCGACCTCGTCGTTAGGACCCACAGATTAGCAACCCACTATGTCGTAAAACATAACCCGACAGAGGGTGCAAATGCCGATAACAACGCGAGAAAATACCTGTCAGCAACTCGCACTGTCGGCAACCAAGCCCGACAAAGTGCACGGTTGCCTGACAACAATTTGGAAAAACACCTGAGGGACAACCACCACACTCAGGGGAACAGCCTTATGCTACTAACCACAGCTAGCACCAGTCATCAGCAAAAATCGAAAAGTCACGCGGCGATGAGAACCCAAGTCACATCGCACTCGCGGATAGTCTGCAACATATGTAACAATGTCCATTGTCGCCACTAGGTCTCACACAGACCTTCCTCGTGGTCCGACAAGGACAACAGAAAAACGCGGAGAAAATCTCAATACGTAAAACGGTATCCACTATCACCACTAGTCTCACCAGGACACACCACGCACATGGAGCCACACAACTCCAGAACCACACACTCAACGGCACAACAACCGCGACAAAACACAGAAGACGTTTGGAGTCTAGCCAGCACTTGGCACCTCACAACGTCAACAACACGTGGTCGAGTACTAGAAAGCCAATTGACCTCACTGTCACCAAACGAACGACAGGAGACTCCGCCATTGGCTGCAGACTCACCACGCCACGCACAAAAGAACTACAAGCCAAAAGGGCATACACAGGCCACACCGACTCCAACCCTTAAGGCACAAACACAGAGCATCCAAAGACGCTCAAAGTGCAGCACACACAACTGCACCCAGGGCCAACACAACACAGTGCCCACAGAAGGGGACTCTTCACCAGAGACCCACAAGAAAGCGTTGGAAAAAACCGACGACATTTAGAGCACAACGACCACCACGTCGGCTCTAG
Source organism: Colocasia esculenta (assembly GCA_014218235.1). Taxonomy (NCBI): domain Eukaryota; kingdom Viridiplantae; phylum Streptophyta; class Magnoliopsida; order Alismatales; family Araceae; genus Colocasia; species Colocasia esculenta. The sequence continues at coordinate 4,146 of JACBKR010001869.1, read as the reverse complement.
AAAGGCACGCAAAACATGAAATACCAACTCTGCCGCACGGGGAGCAAACCACAACAACTCCATGGCGCACAAGAGTAGGATAACCATCTTCATCGCAAACGATAAAAGAGGTCAACACCGAAGGAATGCATGCAAAGACCTTCAAGGCACAAGCCAACGCACACACCAAATATCCTTGCTCGGCACACCCAGCAAGAAACACACGGCGAATCCAACACCGCAACGCCACAACCTCCCACCAAGGTCGTGACACACACGTACGACTCCCACAAAACCAACGAGTCGGCCACAACACGGCGGCAACCCTCGGTACACCCACCGAGATCGCACGCAATCAGGCGAGAACAACGTCCCACCACAACATGGCCACCTCAGACCTCCACAAGGTCGAGAGCCGACAACACAAATCATTCTGGACCCCAGACACACCACGAGGTCGGGAACCCACACTTGCCAGTGCCACCACAAACTGGCACCCAGGCACAAAACTACGGGACCAAGAAAACACCGTAGCGGAGACCACCAGAAACTCGGATCCACACCAAGCCAGACCAACAATATCCACAGAGACTAAACACAGCAAGGACATAATCGCCGTGTCAGCTCGGGCATCGAGCCGTACTTAAAAGTGTCGCGTAAGGGCGTTGTCACAACAACAACATCCACTAAGCCGCTACAACTGGCCGCCTAGAACTATCACACGACACACAACACGAACAGTCAGCCGACCCAAGGGTGGCATAGAACAACAACACGAGGAGAGCAACCAGCTCAATCTCAAACAACTCAAGGAAAGATAACTCCACCAGGGTCGCCACAATGCGCACCCTAGCAACATAACACCACGTGGAGCATCACAACCCTGAACAACCACCAAAGCGGAGGAAGGAGACATGTAATGCAACGAGTCTCTTCCAACACAAGACGGAAAATCACGACACAAGACTATCGCTTCCACAAGAAGCATAGCAAAAACACAATCACAACACTCACCAGACCACCATCTGGGAGAAAAACGCCGGGCACAGGAAACAACACAATCCATCCGAGCCACGGGACACATAAAGTCCACCGCGCAACCGAGACACTCGAAAACAACCGCAAAGGAACCTGGCCACGCAACAGCGAGATGCACCACCATGGGAACACACATATTGACCGAAAACACCGCGGCAGACTGTAACACACACAGTCCAACCGACAACGACAGCTCAACAACTCTACACCCTCCCGGAACCTCTTCAAGGTGCCAGAACGCCACAGCGCAGAGCAACTTACTGAGCTATCGACACAAGAAAAACATGGTCCAGTCGAAACTCTACACTGCCCAAGGGGAACACAAAAACTACAGCATACGTCCTAAGGTTCAGGCCAAGTCTGCTGTGGGGCGGGGCATCTCTAGCCTCCTGCTAAGATACCCACGCAATCACCTCCCAAACATGACATTGCCAAGGAACAAAGGAAAAGAATCTACACAGGACAAGCACACGCACAAAATGCAAAACGACTCCGGTTCGCTTGCTGCTACTGTACTCTTCACACTCTGAGTTATTCGGAACATTTCCTTATATGTCTCGATAGACCAAGCTCTGATACCAACTGTAACGACCCAAGATCCGCATTACCAGTAACCAATCAGTAATCCGAATCCTGACCCGCTAACCCACGAGCCGAAACTCGAAAGGGTAAGAAAAGAGTGTCTGAGGAGAACATATAAGTAAATGTACACGCTACAAATTAAAATAATTAACACAAGAACAACTCAGAGTCAAAACTAAACGTAAGAGTATAGTGGGTACAAGGAAAAGTACCACTCAAAGTAGCCAAGCAAGACCAACACCGGAGAGACTAGGCTCCACAGCCTCGAAAGCCGCACACGAACACCTGGGGAAAGGGAGTGAGTCTCAGGAAAGAGACCCAGTAGGGCAACTAACCCCCATCGTAACAACACTACTAAGCAGGAAAGAAAGCTCAGTAAGTAAACACTCACAACCTGTACAACACACAGGAACCGGTGGCGTAGTATGCCACTCCCTCAGGAGCGCACTGAGAAAACTGGAACCTCGCAGGCTCGACAGCACTACAAGCACAGCAAACAAACAAGCTCACAAGCAAGAGCTCACACACACTCTCTCAAAGTAGGACTAGTAGGGTCTGTGTGCTTGGCGTCCCGGCACCACAGAGTCTCACAACCTAACCACGTGTGCACACTACACATGCTCTCTCTCACGTCTGGTCCACGACCGATTTTCCCCCTACGCTTGACCCTAGCGATAGAGAAGGGGCTCCACAGAGACCGGCTCAAAACCACCACAAGGAGTACGCAGAGGACAGAGTCGCACTTGGCGTCCTGGCTCACTAGCGGAGGACAACCCACGCTAGTCATCTAGACGGCGTCCTGGCCCACTAGCGGAGGACAACCCACGCCTAGGAAACACAACAGAAACGGGCACGCGGTAGCCCCCAACACAAGTACAGATGGAAACACTCTCAACGTCTGATGTACCATGCAACGGACAGACACCACGTGTCAACGTCACAACACCAGCCAACACAACGCGAGCACAGGCAGAGACACTCTCTATACCTGGTAGACTGTGATAACAGGCGCACCGCATGTCAACACCTCAACCACGGAAAGGGAAACACACAGCATACTGGGAACACATTTGCAGGTAGACAGCACCATCGACCGCCGCCAACCAGTATGTAAACGCAGCATCACATGTTTCCAAGCAAACAGTAGACGGCAGCATCGACTGCCGCTAACTAAAGGTAGACGGCAACACTTCAGACGTCTAGAAAAGTATACGGTCACAGGTTGGCCGTTTACCCAAACTCGGCAGCAAAGGATCATGCCGTTTATATCCTACCTAAAGACCTACGGCACAGATCTCGCCGTCTAGTTCTCCCCTGAAGAGCTTAACGGCAAAGGATCACGCAGTTTACCTCTTCCCTGAAGAGATCAACGTCAACATCCCTTGACGTTGACTTCTTCAGCCTCCAGCAGCTAAATCAGCCTCCAGCTGATCCCCACACAGGGCAAATCTGCCCCACAAACCACAATCTGATGTATGGAAACACTCCCCTACATCACACTACTACCACAATGCCGGTAAAACACAATCCAACACATGGAACGGCCAAAACACCCGAAAACCCGCATGGAGAAAAACCCTCCCCAAAGCTCGATTCCACGCAAATCGCACGCACACAAGCATGAATAGCACACAAGGAAGCTAAAGGGTTTACGTCCCTACCTCAGAAACGCTTAAAAACTCCACATAAACCTCCATTCGCACCGAACCCCCAGGAGCTTCTCGCAAGAATCGGCGCCCGATCCGTCATTTGCCGCCCGATTCGCCACTGCCACACGCGCATCACGACCTTCCCACGTGCTCCCGTCAGCAACCGGAAGTGTTGGAGAAGAACATAGGTGAAAGAGGAGGGAAAAATAGAGGAGAGGATGAGGGAGAACAACCCTCAAGTTGCCCCTAAAAACACAGGCCGGATCAGTTGACGTCAACCCATATTGCCGCCAACTGAACCGCCAACACTTGACGTCCACATCGCATGCCGACAAGTTCTAGCTCCGCAAAACTCAGGAACTAACAACTAACGGCAAGATCGATGGACGCCAAAGACCTGCCGACGGCAACACCCTTGCCGCCAACACAAAGCCGACGCCAGCCACCTAGACGTCAACAGGCACAAACCCGGAAGAAGACCCGATAAGGATCCGGTAAAAACCCGAGATGTTACATTCTGGGTCTGAGGCGGTGGTTGTCTATTGTTCCAGGCTGCTGAGGTGTTGGGTGTAGGGGGGCCTACTTACCGGATCGTGAGGACTGTTGGCTGCACCTACCTGCTCATTGGTTTGACTCCCTTGGTGATAGGACCTTGAGGTTTCTTAGGATAGCGGGACTTTGGGGTCTCAAACATAGAGTGGATGGGAGAGTCCTTAAGTTGGATATGGATGAAACGGGCTCGGCTGTACAGCTGGTGCATGGAGGTGATGTTGTTCATGGCTAAGATTGCACGGTAGGTAGGTGTGTCATTGACAATTATCAACTTGACTTTCTCCTCCTCAGGCATTGGGCAGCAGACCTTTGATGTTAGGGCACACCACTTTAGATGTGTTTTCAG